>JAQYXR010001099.1:0-42162 GCA_030545055.2 Neoaliturus tenellus | reverse complement strand
TCAATATTAAATGTCTTGTGTACTAGTACTCTGGAAATAGTTTCTGCCGAGTTTATGTTGATTTATTTATTCAATATCCGGCAACACACCATTTTAAAGTAGTTGCCAATTATACTATATGCAGATGTGAAGATAACATAAAATGAATAATTAAACTACGCATTTAAAAAAATCATGTAATTTTGACTTTTTATCTACAAATTTCCCTTTGTTATAGCCAGCCTAACCAATAAATAAACGATATCAGATAACTGACACATACTTTCTCCCAAAAATATAAAAAATGTGTTAAAACCTTTAAACATTAATGTCTTGATGACTCAGTCGAATAGCTACAAGCTGAGCAGCGCGAGCTTGACCCTATGCGCGTCTGTGACTTTTAACAACGTACTGCGTTTACCGCTAAAGGAAAAATCGTATTTTCTCCGCAACCACTTGACGTAGAGCAATAATTTATAACACTGGATTATTTAGTTTGTTGAGCTTGATTTAATGGTGATAAGTAAAATTTATTTCAAAATAACAGCTATTTTGATAATTTTAAAAAATTGTTTTTTAACATTTTTTATTGTATAATTTTCAAAATTCGTTCATAAATTCATTTTCTCGGAAATTCGGGTGGCGTAATTTTATTCAGCATTTTAATCTTAATAAACCACAAAATTTTAATAAAAATCGTTAGAGCCGTTTTTGACAAATTTAGATTTTTCACTTTTTTAGGGGTTTTGGGGTAAACTACCCTTAAAAATAAAAAATTAAAAAAAGAAAAATTGCCTGGAATTATCGTGGATTTGGACTTATGTACCAAATTTCATTAAAATCGGACCACTAGGGCATTCTCTAGCTCTGTTTACATCCTGACACATACACACACATACACACAGAGATCACTTTAAAAACCACTTTTTTGGACTCAGAGGGCACCAAAACGGATAAATTTAAGAATAACTCAAATTTTAAAATTTTGATGAAACCAATACTTTCTCAATATATACCTTTATAAGGGTAAAGAGGGCTCCAAAATGGAGATATACATCATCAAACTGAAGCGAAAATTTTTACGAAAACAATACTTTCTCCTTATACTATGGAATAGGGGGAGAAAGTAAAATTGTCCTCACAGGCTAATTTTTTTTATTAAATTTTTGTAAAAGGTTTACAAATTACTGTTATGTGATGTTAATATTAATGTAAACATTCTATCCCGTAATTAATTCTTATAGTCCATTATAATATGGTGCCCGAAAATATGATAATTTTACCTGAACTCTAACTGTATTTGTTTATGATAATAATGAAATATGGCATTGAAACCTACGTCGGCGCTGTGCCCGACCAGCTTGTCCATTCTCACTGTACCGAGTTATTACAGTCCACTCCTTACATTTTTTGCAAGTGTTATGGGCGTTATTATATCTTGTGTAGTTGCTAATTACTTAAGCTTCCTGGCCTAAAGACAAGATTGAGGTAAAATTATTTCAGGTATTATACTGGACTATATGACAGTCATTTCGGCATAAAATATTTACATTAATAATAATATTAAATAAATAACTGATAATATCACGTTTACGTTTTGGCCTGCAAAAGTTAGCCTGTGAGGATTTTTTTGTATTGGTCTAGCAAGTTATGTAATTGGGAAAGTTGTATAAAGAGTTAAAATTTTTATTTGAGACATTTACCTCTAAAATGTGTAGTTTAAGTGGAAAAAACAATCAATGTTAACGTGCAAAAGCAATAAAATCGGCAAATCCAATTTTCAGAATACTAGTACACAAGCCATTCAATATTAAATGGGCTTAGTTGTACATATTTAACAATTATCAAGCATATACATCAATATAATCACTCATAAAATTCGGAGCAAAATAATTTTAAGTTGTGTACAAACCGCAACTTATAGGACATTCCATGGTAAAAATGGGTTTTTATACGTTTTTTAGCGAATTTCCTATAGGGAATAAGCTATTACCGTAGGTCTCATGGTAAGACCTAAGCCCGGGACCATGTTACTTTTTCGTTTTGAGGTGCCTAGAGACCAAAAATAATAGTCATTAAAAATTTTATATATATATATATATATATATATATATATATATATATATATATATATATATATATATATATATATATATATATACATGTATATATGTGTCCCTAGACACGATAACTCTCGTAAAAATGGTCCGATCGACACCAAATTTGGTAGAGATGTGTAATCCAACGTTTATTCGGATGAGTTCGTAAACCAGACATATCGATCTACCGGAAGGGGTAGTTTTGGGGGGTTTTGTGCCCAAAAAATGGGTTTTTTGCTTTTTTGATATGTAATTATTAAAAATTTTAAATGTTTATTTTCACCACTGGATTTAGCTAAAAAAAACATACAATTCAGTATTTTGAAGCTTTGCTCTATCTCCATTGGTTACCGAGATATTAAAAAGTCTGAAGACAGTACATTGTATTTTGAGGCTCCAATGTTAATCTTATGAAGAATAAGGATGTGTTAATATTTCACTTATTAACCAATATTTTTGGATGAAACTTGTTATTCAGCTTCATTTGGTTGAGATTCATCCATTTATGATAAAAAATCTTGTTTTTTGTGCTTATCATGGCAGCAAACCTGCATGCTCTTTTCCCATGTTAATCATATGGAGAATAGTCAAACTCCTTTAGCAATGGACAGATATTGATTAAACTTAGTATATGGCTTCATATGGTCGAAATAATTTTTTTTGTGTGCTAAAAACCTACTTTTAGTGTTCCCCATGGCAGCATAAATCTCTTTCACTATATTTATCATAAGGAGAATAGACATTTATTTCCCTATTTATGAACATGTGATGATATTTGGTTTATCTGGTCAAAATTAATATTACTAATTTGGAAATTCGCTGAGTACGCAGGTCTGCTGCGATGGGGGGTATTTCGCTTTTATCTCTACTCGGGGTGAAAAACTTACAAATGACAATGTGTGTTGATTTTAATATATCTGTTGCTAAGATCCACATTCGTCAGTTTGGACAGATAAACATCATTAAAGCATTTCGCTCTTTGACTTTCTCGATAAAGAAAATAATTTGACAAAATGGAATTTTCTTTTCGGAGAGCAGTCGCCGCAGACTCTCACCTCGCGGATTCACCCAAGTCGCTAGCTGGGTTTACTCCAGGGTTCACAAAATAAATAAATTTTGAATGGTACAGATTTGTAATAAAAGTTATACAATCCAAAGGGTTTAACAGGTGTGGGCTCAGTACCGGTAGTATCAAATAGCGTTACTGTACCCTCATCATCGCTCACACCTGAAATGAATGCCAATTAATAATTTTGAACTTTAAATTTAACTTAATGTTGGCTGGGTGGTTTTAGAGCCAACCCGTTCCCCACACCGACAAACACCCACACACCCGGTCCACGCTCCGGTACCGACGGGTCGCTGCGTGCCTGCACGGACTTGCAGGTGACGGCCTCGTGGCGGGTTTGACAACGGTTTGACCAACAATAAAAAATGGAAAAGTCAGCCAACCCCACTCTGGAGGTTTCAAGACTAATCTAATACAGATAATAAATTATTCTCTAGCAGCGGTAATAATTATAATTTCCTAACACCAAATGTTTCCGGCACCCCACACTACAAAGCTGGGGTTCAACTAAAAGGTGCAAATAAATGAGAAATTAAGTAACTATATGGAAAACTAAAACTAAACCGCAATCAACTCGGATTGCTAAAATATAAAAAATAAAATAAAATCACTCAGAACTAACTTGTTCCCTAAATAACCGTGTTGGCTACTTACGCAGAGAGCTGTCGTAACCCGTAGCACACACTAAAACACCGGGAATAACTTAAACGTTCTGATCGATACAAAACCGCAGGACAGAATGAAAATCCTGCTTTCAGCTCCATCCCCGAACCCTCCCCTCTCTGGAAGGGCGGTGGAGGGGTAACAGCTGATCGGCAGTCCACAGCTGATCCAAGGGGTTTTGCTAAAGCTGCGACATCATAGCGGCAGTCGAGCCTTCACCTATTGTGCGAGGTTATGTTACTGTTTGTCAACACGTTATGCCGGCTATCCCGATACTTAAAAAGTATAGTTTTCGCCTTGACATTTCACCGCTGACAATAAACAGTTTTCGTACTTAACCGGGCGTGACTTCAGATAGTGTGAGTTAATGTGAGTTTACATGAATTGGTGTTCTCAATAGGTTTGGACTCGATGCCGGCGATGACTCACAGGTTAGTCTAAAATGAAGGAGGATGTTTACCCAGCTGTAACCTAACTACCTGTTACCAATTACCACCTCTACCCTACTAATAAAATCAACCAAGGCTCAGACCCAACTCAAGTAGAACATAGGCTTAACCTAGATTCTGATCGCTAGGCCTAGGCACTTGGTTTATTATTAGTAGGCTAGGCTAACAGAGGTTTTGCACCCCCCCCCCTCCATTTTAGGTCGTTACATTTTTGCTGTAAGCAACTATTTAGGTAAATGTGACAGGTTTCCAGTAGGTGTACCATCTTGCTAGCAATATAATTGATTGAACATTGCTTACAATCATTACAGTATGAATATTGAATCCACGATAATTAAGTTTCAACGTGTGAAAAATAATGGAGAGAAAATTTTTAAGTTGAGAACATTAATAAAATTATTACAAAATTAATTTTGATTTTAGTAAAATTTAGGTTATTTTTTAAGTTTGTACAACAAATGAGCCGTAGGCTCAATATAGGGACATTTCTTTTAGCGAATTTCGCTATAGGGAATACGCTATTACGGTAGTAGTCACGGTAAGACCTAAGCCCGGGACCATGATACTTTTTCGTTTTCAGGTCCCTAGAAGCCAAAAACACAGTTCGTTCAAATTGATATATATATATATATATATATATATATATATATATGTATATATATATATACATATATATATATATATATATGTTTATGTATATGTCCGTGAACACGATAACTTTTGAACGGAACCTCCGATTTTGACGAAATTTGGTACAGGGGTGTAAGCCAGCATCTACTAGAATGAGTTCGCGAACCAGAATGATCGGACCATGGGAACGGGGTTTTATGGGGTTTCAAACGGGTAAAAGATGGGTTTTTGTTATTTTTTTACTTTTATTTATAAAATTCAACAATTTTAACTTAAACCATTTAAAATAGCTTAAAAAACAAACAATCTAGTATTTTGAAATTTTCACTTAGCTTAAATGGCTATGGAGAAAATCCAAAAACTATGTTTTCCATGTTATTATTATGGGAAATCAAGAAAACCTTCTATCTTGCTTATTTATTGACATATCTTGATAAAATTTGGTAAGTACATTCATTCGAAAGCGTTTAACTTATATTTGCTTAGAAAACCCATATGGCGGCAAAATTACATACTCTCATCCCCATGGATTTTATGGGGAAATAGAAAATATACCAAAATTCTATTTCCTATTTATACTTTTATACATTGGAAATTCGCTGAGTACGCAGGTCTGCTGCGACGGGGGTATTTATTCTGTAATCATATATAAGTTACAATAATGTATAAAAATCACTACAGTTATTATTTTTTATTATTATTATTATTATTAGTTCTTTCTCAAAATTTTAACACTACGAATTGAATAATAATATTGGCAATTAAATGGAGTGCCCAGCAGTATTTGGCTGGTTTAACTAATTTGGGAATATAGAAGATTTAACTATTTCAATAAACTTTGAAACTATTACGTACCTTTCATTTTCACAAATTAACTCCCATGTCATATTTTAACTAAGCTAAGTAATGAAAAAGCATGAAAAAGTGTAAAAACTTTTTATAAATCTATACTTAAAATAAGAAATTTCTCAAAAATAGCAAGTATCAACATTAAAAAACATCAACAAATAAAATACAGTGAAACTTATAAATAGGCAATCTTTAATTTATGACCACTATTACAAGTGATTAAAATATTTATTTGTAAAAAAACAATTTAAAATTCGTTCTTTTGTTATAAATAAGTCATAACGTAATAACCATTATTTATACAAATTGTAATGAGAATATATGCAACGCTTTATTCTCAAAAGTATTTCTTACACATCAATATCTTTTCATTTAATAGATTGAAGAGAGTTGCATAAAAATTTAATGATCCTAAACTACACATAACTAATATCGTGCAAGGGTCTTTTCATCCACTGTGAAATATTTCTTTTCAATTTTTTGTCACATATTTCTAAAAACGTAATATTTTTCAATTGTTTTGTCAACTGTATCATCGGACGAACATCGGTCCTTGCTTCAAAGCCAGGAAAAGACACAGTGATAGGTACAGGACTGCTAGAGACCCCATGTACTTAGAGGCGAGTATATGGGCTCCCCACTTCTTGAGGGCTTGCGTCCTGGTTACGTTGAGGGATGGTTTGGGGGTGAGAGTCTCTGATTCAGTTGTATCAACTTCAGTTTCAAAGGCTTCAGTCGCTTCAGCTTCAGTTACATTTGTTTCACCTCCGGTCTCGATTGGTTCAGGTTCACCATTCTCCGGTATTGTTTCATTATCAGGTACGACTTCGGTGTTGTTGATATAAGGCTGTTCAGCATCGGTCTCGAGAGTGTTGTTAGCAGCTGAAGCACCTGCGGAAAAAAATTAAATGATCAATGTGAAGTATGGTCCGTCGTTCCACAATTATTGAACTTATTGTAGGAGTGCTTTCGGATTCTAGCTATTTATTCTCAACTGCAACTTAATATTAAAAAGGAAACTTAATCATGCTGAGATAGAACGCAAAATGTTATGAAAATAGGTTGGAAAAATAATGAGTTTGGAGATTGATTCAAATTTGTTTAATTTAAAAATACTACATTAGAACTTACAAAAACGCAAGTAGGTAAAATAACATTGGCTACTGAAGAAACTAAATTTACTCTAGAGGTTACACGTTACACGTAGGCTATGTTATTTCTATGGTTCTTCACCATGCTACCTATCATTTTCAACCACTTGTACTAATCATGGGTTATGGCCTGTTGAAGTTATGGCTGTACATTCCAAAGTTTACAAAAAAATTTAAGAAAATGTAGGCCTATTTAAGTAATTAGGGTATTTAAAATCCCACATATAACACACGGTAAAACTATTTTATATAGGAGGTTTGGTAAAAATTAAATTAAGAACCAAACAAATAATTGTATGATATTTGCAAAATGAAACTATGGTTTTGGTATGGTAGGTCTGAACCATGCAAAAGTTGAAGAGCGACAAAAGAGAAAAGAGTCAATACTGTATTGTGGAAGATAAAAATAATAAGTTTAGGGGGTTTTTAACACTAGTAATATAGAATTTATTTACAATTATACAATTTATAATTACAACGGTCATAAGAGTACGACTAGCCTGTGTTCAATAATTAACCAAGAAAGATTTGGGAAAATTTGAGTGCTTGTTCCAGAAAGGTGTATTTTAAATTTGAAAGACATTTAAACATTTGCTAATTGATTAAATATAAAAAATGGTGTCTTCTGAAATATATGCTTTCATAAGAAATAAAAAAGTAACTATCATTTGCTAGGTATACTACTTAATGCTACATATGTTAGGTTCACTATATCATTGTAACGATTCGCTAAAAAGTAAGATCTGTGGTATGACTTTTTAATAACTTCAAAATCATAAGGAGCTAAACTTTTTAATAATCTCCCTTATTAAATTAGAATCATCAATGATAAGAAATTATTTCGGAAAAATCTTCGAGAATATTTGATAACTAATGCCTTTTACAATGTGGTAGAGTTTGTAAACCATACGAATACAAACACATATAGTTAAATTAATAGTATTTCAATAAATAAAATGCACTTTGCCCCAATGTATTATTTGGGTTTATAATAAACTGGGGGCTATATCTTTTAGTTACTGTACTGGTAGTCAACATAATATGTAATTATTGTACATGACTTAAGAAATACATGACAAATATGTTCAAAACAATTATAGGAACAACAAATGCTATATATAAATAAACACTGCATTTTAAACGAAACTAGGCCAAACAAATTAAAACATTATGAGTGAGCTAAACACTTGTTAAAAACTCCCTTTTCAAAAATTAACATACCTTGAAATAGGTGTACACATGACGTTAAAACTGACACTGCTAGTAAAGCGTTAAAACACATAGTCCCTGTATTAGAGTTTACACTGTACATAATAAGTTACAAATAATTGACACTGTGTTCTTTAAAAGAATATAAATACAGAAAAGAATCTAAACATTGACTACTAAGATATAAATATTAAGAAGCAAATTTGTCGTTCCAGAAGCAAATGGAAACTGAGCAATTAAGATTTTAATGATTGTAAAGATTAACATTGATGCAACGGATTAAGACTCTTCAATACTATCAGTGACTAAACACTAATACTAAATTCGATGATAAAAAACTAATTAAATTTTAATGACATGGCACTGGCTCTAGTTTATTAATTTTATAGTTTTTTTCGAAACCCAATTTTAATTATAAAAACTAAATTACATAAGACACATAATTATATGAAGACCATTCTACTCTCCTAGCCATTAAATATAATGTTGATTTGTTATAAATACGAATATTGGCTAAGATTTATCAAAAACATTGTATTATCCAATCAATGTCCACATGATGGGTTTTGCTGCATCCGCTTTTGGCGGTTAAATAATGTTTACTATAAACAAATTGAGTGGTTTCGTTTGAAAAGAAATTTTATCAACTTCATTCAAAGAAACCATATTGTTACTGCCATTTCTTATTTCAGTATTGGCTTATTACTTTTCCAAGTACTAGGTAAAAAAAGGCCAGTAAAAAAACCTGGCGTGTTTTTACTAACCTTGTTATTTTCTAGGTATTACTCATCTCTCATTCATACTTGGATTAAACTACCTATTTATTTAGGTCACCATTTCAATAAAAGTATTAGAGGTACTTCAGCCTGATGACGTCGTGAATTCGTTTTGACCAATCAGTGATTGAAAATGTCTCAATAATCTTCTTAACAATAACATAAACTCACCATAACCCACAATGAACTTTAAACAAAGAATTGATAAACTTGCCACTTGTATTAAATATTAAAGTTTTACAAAATTCAACTTTTATAATTTTTTTCATAATGTTTGATTGGGTTCAAAACTTCATTTTTCTTATTTGTGGCCTAAATTTCATCACTACAATGACGAAAACTTTTGATATTCAGTGTTAATTACCACTAAGAAAAGTACAAACAACTTACAATTTAAGGATCTTATTAATTTTACTCAAAAAAATATAAAGAATTTAAAATGTACAGCCTCTTACTGTTTTGTTGAGTGTGCAGTAGAGACAACAGAAGGACAGGGTGAAATACAGTTAATTAAATGTAAGTTGCAGTAACGGCAATGAGTGTAACAACAGTAGCAATATCAGTTTTTACACCTCTGAGTCTAGCCGTCTGGGAGACGAATTTATACTTCCCGGAATTCGTAATTAAATATTGTTACATTATTGATGTATAAGAAAAAACTCTAAGCTCAGTAAAGATAAATTAAGTTTTCTTGAATTCAAATTGGTATAAAGCTGTTTTTGTATATATCAAGTTCCCATTACTTGAACAGAAATGTTAATTGTCATTACTTAATAATCCAATGCCATTGTATTTCAGGTACGTTTGGTGGGTTGTAACTAAATTTAACATTCCAGATCCAAAAGTAACGTGGACCTTATTTTACTAATCAGTTATTGGTAATGTGCTTGTAAACTTTGTAAATTCCTGAACGACATTTCCATTAAAAACTACACGATGGTAACAATAACTAGTACGCAAGAATAAAACGAATTTTGAACCAAATTATTTTTACGAATAAATTATTTAAAATAGTTTTATAATATTTCATAATGTTTTTAGTAGCCCAGAAGTTTTCTATGTTTGGAATTATTAACCATCAATATTTAGCTTTTATCAAAAACAAAATGCTTAGAATTGCCGGTTCGATTCATACATTAAGTAGGTTATACAAATTATTTTTATATTTTCTATATTTTATGTAGTTCATGAATAATGTATACCTAATCGTTTAAAAATTTGCAGAAATATAAGACACAATTTTCACTTATCGTTCTAGTTCAACTTTATTTACTAGATATACTAAAAGATTAGGTGGGATTTGCCTTGGTCGTCATTGTACAAGATCGAGATTATGAGCGAAGTAGCAAGTTATTAGCTATTATAAGTTCTTATTTAGTTATGAGAGAGTTTAAAGTGTTGGTTTTGTTTCTTCTTGTGGTTCTTACTTCTATCAGTGGGTATGGTTAAGTTTTATACGATTCAATGTTAGGAATTAAATTACTACATTTTCGCACGGGATCGTATTAATGCTATTCTAAAAAAAGTTCTATTAGGGCTTGTTTAATTTATACGAATCTCAAACTAAAGTTGACAAATTTCTATGGTGTGAAAAGATCATTGGTTTATATCAATATTGTTTTTAATGTACAGCCATTTTTACTTTTAACTTTAAAACGTCCATAACCTTATATTTTGCAGCAAACAATTTATGTTAATAGACAAAAATAGTAAAGCACAAAATATTTCCACTTTGATAACTGCACATTAAGTAAGAAAAACTAAAAAAAATCTTAAATGTGAACAAACAAACAAATTATCTCAACCTTCAAGTAAACTGCTGACACTTAATCCTTCCTCTCACCTTGTTGATTTTAAATGAAAATTGAGATTTTATCACAGAAGGATATTTTTGTGTATGAGTCTTTTTAAATTAACAAACTCTTTTACCGTTACTTAATGATCTGACCATCATCTACTGGCAGAGAAACGAAATTCTAATTCGGGTACGTAACATCATCGCTCTAAAAAGTTCGAATTTATAGCCAATGGTGACAGTGACTTTTATATATACATACAGGTTATGTAAGGGATATTTCTATACTACAGAAGTGTGCATCCCTAACATAATTGATGAAACATTTAACATCGTAACTACTCGTACTTTTGATAAAATATAGTATTTCAGCTCTCAATAGAATGACTCTTTAAATTTATTTTTAATTCAACGTCTTAGCCTTAACATTATAGTAACATGATGTGTTTTATTATGTGATAAACAATTAAAAATTAAAAAAATTACCAATAGTTTTTTTTTATCTAAGACTCACCTTATTTGCATGTAATTTTATTTAGTCTATAAGTACCTCGTAAATTCATGTTAGGCCTGGTGAATTTGTATCTGAATGAAGGACATGTTTCATAGATTCTAGTCAATGCTTGTTTTCTATTTATAACCAATGACTGTGTTTACATGTTGGCCCCATGGACTAAATTCTATTTATTTGCCTGTCTATATTATGACTGATTGTTTGCCATTGCCTGACTTTCATCTCTGCATGTATTGTACTGCATTCAGATGAATAAAAATTTCTGATTTCTTACCTCTTTCAGATAGGAGTGGAGTAGCAGCTCTTGCAGAGGTGTCCCCGGACTATCACCCAGCCAATCATCGTAGAGACACCGGTATCAAGCAGAGGACAAACAACAATCAGACCTCAGCTGGTGACTATTATGATGACAATATCACGGAAGATATCACCTCTGCTGTGCCAACCACAGTTTCCCCATCAAACAACATCAGTTCTTTGTGGACAAAGGTCGTCAACTTCCCTACATCTGTGTACCTCAGAGTGCTTGTCCTTGTGCTAGGTCTTACGATGCTATTCTCGCTTGGCATTGTAATAGGAGCTAACTTATTGTAGGTTTTATAAAAAAAGCATATTAATATGTAAACATAGGTATACTGTTAGTTTTTATCCGTAATAGGCACTAATACAGCTTTAAATTTAGTTATAAGGGAATCATAACTGAAGATAAAAGTTCCCTGGGCATTATCCACTGAGTCGAAAAAAGTTAAATTATAACATGTTAAATTATGTATGCAACGGATTTTCTTAATTTCTCGATTAGATTAATTTGGAATGTAATATAATTCCAGTGACATTGTATTTTCGGTTAGTACGTATCACAATCTGACAAGTTAGAATTACCAATTTTTAAAAGTTGATGCCTTATTTTGGAGTGAGAGAAACTACAAAAAAGAAGGACTGATTTTTCAATATAGAAACATAATCCTTTATTTATAAAAAAATAAAGTTTTCATATTATTTTCCTAAGTATTTTCTCCCCCAATTTATTTATCAGTCAAACTCAATAAAATAATTACTTATTAATGGTTTACCTACAAATATAAGTGAAACCCCTGAGTAATACAGTCTAGCCATATTTCAGGGAAAAACGATGCACAAAGTATGAAACAATTACAGGAAAACAACGGTTGGGTTTTCCACACTTCAAAGTTTGCAAAACGCCGCGAGGAAGCGGTTTGTTCAGAATATTTATTGCAGTCATTAAAACTTTCACTTGTTTCTTAGCGATAACACAAACTACTTTGAGAACGGTTAAAACGCTTTGTACAAGTGGTCTACCTAATTAAATAATTTTCCTGAAATTTCCACAATAAACTTTTACGTGTTTAAGTTAACATGTTTTATTATGAGGCATTTTTTCAAAACATACTTTTGTAAATGCTCCGGACATTTATTTTGTTTATTTATTTTCGAAATAACCAAAACTTCATGGCCTTGGCCCTAGAGTGAGGTATAATATATTATAGAAATTGTAATATTTGCAATTAATTTTAAGGAATTTTAAAGCTGTGTTACTTATTGTGTTTCAAAATAATTGAAAACCAACAAAAATAAGACCAATTTATATGGAATTGTTTACAAAATTATTGCTGACATTTTCCATCACTGATTATTAAATTCACCAATTCAAAAAATATCTGCAATAATTTACTAAAAAATAACATAAGCTCACCATCACCAACAATGAACTTTAAACAACGAATTTTATATGCATCAATTTATTATAAAACAGCTACAATTGAAATAATAATAATAAATAAATGTCCAGATCATCAATTCCATACCTACATAAACAAGTAACTTCATAATGACAGAGACTGCATCATGGCAACTATTACAGAAGGTTTCGCAAGGACCCATCCCATTTGACCCATGACTTTTAGAAGTTTTATGACAGCTGTATTGTTGGCCACACATTATTTTATTTAGGGACTTGTTTCTATACGATACATATTGTTTCCACTTAAAATTAATATTAAAATTCTCTCTATTATTCTCTTTTCAAGACATAATGGTTCACAACAACAGTACAATTCAACGCGACCGAGCATCACAACCCACAGCAATGACATGTGATGACTCGTGTTCACCGACGAGAGGCCGAGTTGGCCGCATTGTGTTCCGTGTAACAGCGCGAGCATCACAACCCACAGCAATGTAATGACTCGTGTTCACCGACGAGAGGCCGAGTTGGCCGCATGTGCTCCGTGTATCAGCGGGGCCGAGTATCACAATCCACAGCAATGTGATGACTCGTGTTCACCGACGAGATGCCGAGTTGGCCGCATGTGCTCCGTGTATCAGCGGGGCCGAGTATCACAATCCACAGCAATGTGATGACTCGTGTTCACCGACGAGAGGCCGAGTTGGCCGCATGTGCTCCGTGTATCAGCGGGGCCGAGTATCACAATCCACAGCAATGTGATGACTCGTGTTCACCGACGAGAGGCCGAGTTGGCCGCATGTGCTCCGTGTATCAGCGGGGCCGAGTATCACAATCCACAGCAATGTGATGACTCGTGTTCACCGACGAGAGGCCGAGTTGGCCGCATGTGCTCCGTGTATCAGCGGGGCCGAGTATCACAATCCACAGCAATGTGATGACTCGTGTTCACCGACGAGAGGCCGAGTTGGCCGCATGTGCTCCGTGTATTAGCGGGGCCGAGTATCACAATCCACAGCAATGTGATGACTCGAGAGGCACTATTATTTATCACTGCCTGTTTATCGTCTTTTGTCTCCGAGCCGCTGCGACATCTTGTGGCAGACACACACAAAGCTCGACGTCGAATGAATTGCAAAACTGATTTTCAAACATCGGATCCCCACACAATTTTCGAACATACCCCTAAATATTTTGCATCAATTGCATATAATTACTCTGCCAACACCTGCTGTAGCCTGATTTTTCAACAAAACCTACCCATCATTAATGGTACTAAACTACCTCTATTTTGCTATTTTGTTTATCTAAGTAATATGTATAGTTTCAATAGAATAATAATAAAATCGTCAGGGACTATTTCAATCCCCCTGTATATTCAATGGAAATCTTTAATGAATCCAGAAGCTTTCAATTTTAAGGATACTACAATAGACTAATAGACTGATGTAACCGAATTTGAACACAATATCCTTCTTAACATGCACAAATGTGTATTTTATGTTACATTAATAACATTAAAATAAAAATAAAAATATTGATAATTGAGCTATTTGTATTATAAAACAGACTTTCGTTACAAACCCCTCTTACTGTCGGTGAGAAAGATAAAACTTTAAATGTTAAGTTTGCATTTAAAACGTACATCATGAGTTCGATATGTTTTAAATATTTGTATATTATTCATGATATACGTTTTTTTTTTATGTAGTCATTTACTAAAATGCTAGTCAGTCAATAGCCAATACATTCCTTATTAAAAAAGTACATTAATTGTATAGGAATGGCGTCAAGTCTAATTGAGTTTAACAATTATAACAAAATAAAATTATAATACAGAAAGTTTTGTAAAAGTATTTGACTAAGAAATTCGCTTAAAGAATATATCGGTCCAAGCAGTATGTAACATTTTAATTCTTTTTTTTAGAATTTTTAAACATTTGAATATTGGTGATACTCTCTGGCAAATGATTGTAATACCTAATCCCAGCATATGAAGGTTTTCTTAAGGTTTCTAAAATTCTTTTTATTTTTAACAGTTGAAAAAATAATATATTTCGTTTTAATCGGGTATACCAATAGATTCATATGGGATAGATACTGACTAATAGTTCAAAATTGCATGAAACCCAACTCTTCAACATTATGTTCAGCTTTACCATTCATTAGTTTTCTTGCTAATATAGCATATAGTTAATTTAATATGGATATCTTACCTAAAACACCTCTATGTCCTCAAAGGTTGGTAACTACACGTAGAATGGATGTCATGTCAAGATTGCCATTGCTTCCATGATATCTGCGAGCAGAGCGACTGCATATCAACTAGGGATACTTGACGTGTAGGCCAGAGGTATCCATAAAATTAACATGACATTGGTTGCACGTTAGCGTAAGCATATCATCTATTCTAATCTAGCTACTAAGTTAACTTCAGATTTTGGTTATCTATCCTTCTTTTTTAACTGTTGGGCCATTCAAAATAATTTTGGTTACTTCTTCACGATCTCAACGCTTCAATGACATCGCAAACTTTAGTGTCATCATTGTTTTCTTTGTATTCTATTTACCTGAATAGGGATTACCATTAAATAGGCAAAGGCAATATTTAGTTTTAAATCAAAGCTAAAATAGTTTTTAAATGAGTAAAAATGTGAGCTATTGTTTGTTTTTAGTTAAATTAGTATTATATACTTTTTTATTGTAATCAAAATCATTATAGATAAGAGTTATTCTGAAAACCAGTCATATTTTCTGTGATGTATTACTTTACTATAATGACTGTAGTAGGGTAAAATTTGTAAATGGATCTTTTATGAAAATTAGATAATGAATATAATAAAATAATTAATAATAGTATGGTTAATAGTAATGATTAATATAATTTTACTTTGTGTAGGCCTGGTCTCTACAATAACCAAATTGATGAAAAATAATACTGTCTTTGTTGGGTGCTGGTCATCATGACAACTTTCTGTTTACAGATCTTGATTTTCCCTACCTACTATTTCTTCTCTTTCCATATTTTTTAATCATCTGTTCAATTAAAACCAAATGTTTTTATTTATTATTATTTTAATTCATTCATTGTTCTCTTCTTAATTCTCACAATAACCTTTTGTCCTTTTAACTTAACATTAAAATAAAAAAAATGTATGCTCCCATGGCCCTTGATTTTAAAACCATTTCCCTTTTCAATTATCGTATGTAACAATTACCAATGTTAAACTTATTTGAAGACGGACATTAAAAGACTATTGGAACATATGAAATTCACAAGTAATCTATGTGTCACGATTCTAAGGAGGTCAAATATCGAAGAAGGTTGCATCAAACATGGTAAAATATGGAACATGTTAAAGTAAGTCTGATCTCCAGAGACTTCAAGTTCTATTTGAATTTATCATTGGTAATTAATGTTACAGTAAGATTTTCACTTTTATTATGTGTCCTTGAGCTTATTGTGTTATTATTATCACCACCTTACCATATTTTCAATGTTCTTCTCTTTATTCAATCATTTAAACCCTTCAATATTTACTCAATCAATCAATTATACTGCATTTGACTCAGAATAGTGAGTCTAGACCTTCGCCCTATATTATCTTAAATTCTCCAGCCTAGGACTATACCATACAATCCTTCATTGCCTTCAATTATTTGATATGTTTTCGGTTCAGGAGAGAAGGAAAATTTTATTAATATATTATTTGCAGTATTTATGGGTTCCCATTGTTTGGTTTTTTAAGGTTTGATAAAAGGCTACTTTTTAGAGAATAAATTAAGCTTTTAAGGCATTTCTTGGGGGTAATTAGGTTATATTTTTAGTACATGCTTTTAGAAAATTAATGGTGTGGAATCATACTGGAATGTTAAATGTATAACATCTGTAACTTTTATATAAATACGGGCACGTTTACGGACATAAATTATGTGAAATTCCCTGGTAATGTGAGTGTAATCTAAATATTAATAAATAAAAAAAAATGTAACATGTAAATTGTGAGGAATTGGTTTAAGAAGATTACGAGCTCTGCGAATAAACGAAAATAAGCGCATTTTGCCATTCGAAGGGATGACTTACGGCTTTTAATTAAAGACCATTTTACAACATGGCATTTCAAATTCAGAAAGCTGTGTTGTTTTAATAAAAGTCACTCGTTGGATTCTTTAAAATATTGTATGTATACTGAACAATTTGATTTATAATAGAATACTTGAAATTAATACACAGTATCATAACAGACATTGCTCAAATGTATTTACATTATTATTGTTGTTGTTAAAGTTAATGGTGAAAATACCAATGTAAACTTAGAAAAGGAAAATAATTTTGAAATTAAAATTAAATAATTGTAACAATATATTTAAAATCGCTAGTTTAATAAAATAGAAAACAAATTTATTGACTCTTTGAAATCTTGTTAAATGAAATTTCAATCTGTGTTTTGTTAATACATAAAAGTTTAAATTTAATAGAATTATTATTTTTCATTATCAAATAAATATATACTTTATCCTCATTTTATATTGATCCACCCATGGCGAGAATATACTCATGATAATACATAGAAAATAAACGTTTCCGTTATAAGTGTTTGTGCAAATTGGTAAATAAAAAAAAAAATTGAAAAACATATTTAACAACACAATATTAAAATTAAATTATAGACATTAAAAAAGAATATTTCATGTAATAAATAATTAAGTAACGTATTTTGGAAATAGATTTTTCTGGAAGAAGGTGCTTCAATATCTTATTAAAGACAGATAATTTTACTAGAGATAAGGTTTCTTTCAATCTGTTGTAAAAGGCTTTCAACCGCATGTGAAGAGATGAGAATGAAGACAAATGCGTTCCCGATCGAGCTTAACACTTCGGCCTCGGCTCCAACTACTTTGGACTGCAAGATGAAGAAGAGGCAAAATAGACTTTAAAAATATATTTTAACAAAATTAAAACTAATTCACGTATATTTAAAGAAGATGAAGTGAATGCCTTTTTAAATGAATTAATTAATTAATTATCGTATGGCTTTTAGTGGAGGGAGATCAGCAATTAACTGATAGTTCTCCTCGCCTGAAATGCCGGCACTTTTTTGTTTTCTATGCAGGAATTTTATTTTAAATGAATTGTAACTAGTGCAGTGCAGTGCGGTTCATCGTGCAGTGCGGTTCATCGTGCAGTGCTTCACATGCTCCCATATTTGCATTTCAAATTCCGATGAAAGTGAGAAAGGTTTTAAATAAAACATAAAGACTTGGGCTATTTGATTCGCTTTTGGGGTTTTTTAAGCTATGATGATCCATATTATTAAAGTTGATTAACCATGAACTATTATAGCTTAGCATGGGTTCATACTATAAAAATCCAAAAGCGAAATTAATAACCCAAGTCTTTTATTTTAACCTCTCTCACTTTTATCGGATTTAAAATAAAAACAACAATGGGAGCAGGCGAAGCACTGCATGAAGTTCTGAGAGGAGCCCTTTCACTGCCTCTTAAACGCACAGGAGCACATAGACCCACATTAATATATGCCTACATATTTTTTTTTAAAAGTAAATAAGCGTGTTAACAGATTACTACAAATGAAAATATAAATTAAGGTTAGCATAGTAAAACATTTAAAACTAAATTATCTACTTTTAGTTAAAATTTTGTTTTGTACACCATCCAAAGTGTAAACCAAAGTAGATTAGTGCCTTTTTACATTTTTCATAGATAAATAAATGGATTAACAATGTAAAAAATGTTTTACAATCAGCGCTGCTTTTCCAAACTTAAATTAAAATTATCAAGAAAGTTTCCATGTGAAATTACTTGATGGATTTTGTATACTTTCCCCATCATATGGATGCGAAGAGTTCTGTTCACACTCACTAAGAGAAATCGTTATTTATATTGTTTATATTACTATCATGACTAATCACTATGTTTTTAATAAACTACAATAGCTTACACAAGGCTACTTAAAATAATTTAAATGTAAAAGTAAACCTTGTACATTATTTAGGCAAAAAAGGTGTAAGTAAGCTATCACTTTTTTCTGATATAAGTCAGGATTCATTTGAAGGGAAGTCAGAAAAATAAAAAAGTGCTATATGCGTGTACAAATTATATTGCGTGAGTAAAGGATCTTAACCTGTGATTTCAGTTAATAACGGGTAAAAATGCAATCAAAGCCTTTTTAAGTATCATCAAAGTAACAAAACATGGAAAATTTAAAGATCCTTCAAAAATGTAAAGAAGATTACGCACTCTAAAATACATGCAAACAAGGGTATTTTGCCACTCTAGAGAATTATTTTCATATGTTGATAAAATATAATTGCTTGTAACATTGTAATATTATATTAGATTTTACGACTACTTTAAAAATGAATTTTTAAAATTTTTGGATTCACGAACTTATTTTACACTCTTGGAATGCACAAGTAGTAAAGAACACCAATTACTATTCATTTAACGTGTTGCATTACTTTAACTTTTGACAACTATTAAATGTATTCTACAAAATTTGCCTTAACTTTGTTTTATTCAGTGTATTTAAAATAACTACATTAACAAATAAAATTTAAACTTTCTACCATAGTTCCATCTGCAATAACTTGGCCAAGAATGCCTCACCGGGGCTGTGCCTGGTTGATTAAGCGACTCAGAAGCTGTTAGTGTAATTGCTCCGTGGTGTAATAACTGTTATTGTCGTTATCGCTCATTACTGTAATTTACAAGCCTCGGTGAGCCACGCGGTGCTTCATTGTGTAACGTGACCAATAATGCCATAACTCTCTCTAGATTATTAGGCAGTTAAGAGCCATCTTCACCTTTGCACTGACTCGATCGTAGTGGTAGGTGGTATGAATCTTCCTCGGAAGCAGTGGACTATACTCAATCGTTTCCGCACTGGAGTGGGAAGATGTAATTACTGGAAGTACAAATGGGGAATGACACAAGATCAGTCATGTGACTGCGGAGCGGAGTATCAAACTATGGAGCACATAGTCGCAGAGTACCCACAGAGTATCAACAGTTTAAAATGTTTCCTCTATTTCAAAGTTTGTAATTCTATGTCCTATTTATTTCTAACTCACAAAAATTTCAAAATTTCTTTTTATTTTGAGTTGTTTATAAAAGCAACAGTATTTAGCGTGGGTAGCAATGATACAAGGACATTTTCTGCTATATATCATACATGAAATCTTTTATATCATAGATCTTGAGCATCTTTATGTAAATTGAGAGTAAATTTTAATACTTAGGGCCATATAAAATCAAAATTTTTATATTACTTATTGTTTAATTAACAAACAAACAAAAATATTCTCAAAATTTCTTGTTCGAAAATGGACGCTTTTTCTGTAGTTTATTCGTATAAATTGCTTTTTAATCGTAATAATTTTATTTCACAGTGTTTTAGATATTAAAGTTTTCCTTTAAAATGACAAAGAGGAATCTTTTTCGACCAATATTAAAGGTGTAGTGGATGTTTAAAATTTCACATTAGTGTTTTGAGAACAGGCTAATAATCCAAGGCACTGCAGACTCTTAACACAAATTCCTCAACTATGGAGATACCAGAGTGAATTTAGCTTGTAAAATGCGGCTTAACTGCTCATTGAAGTTACTTTAACAGTGACTAATTAACATTTTGTGACGAAACAAATTACGCAAAAAATATCTTAAAATGTCAATCATATAATCGTGGAATAGTATTAACTTTAATTGCAAGAAACTAAATAAATCCATAAACACATGATTTTACCATTAACACAAAATTTATAAGGATAAAAAAAAAAAAAAATACCCCCGTCGCAGCAGATCTGCTTTTACTGGATGAATCTCAACCAAATGATGCTAAATACCAAGTTTCGTCCAAAAATATTGGTTAATAAGTGAAATATTAACACATCCTTCCTCTCCATAAGATTAACATTGGAGCCCCAAAATACAATGTACTGCCTTTAAACTTTTAATATCTCGGTAACCAATTGAGATAGAGCAAAGCTTCAAAATACTAAATTGTGTGTTTTTTTTAGCTTAATCCAGTGGTGAAAATTTTTTTAATTACACATGAAAAATGCAAAAAAACCCAATTTTTTGGTACAAAACGCCCCAAAACTATCCCTTCCGGTAAGTCGATAGGCTGGTTTACGAACTCATCAAAATAAACGAAGGATTACACATCTCTACCAAATCTGGTGTCAATCGGATCATTTTACGAGAGTTATAGTGTCTAGGGACACACACACACACACACACACACACACACACACACACACACACACACACACACACACACACACAAATATATATATATAGAGACCAAAAATAATAGTCATTACAATATATATATATATATTGTAATGACTATTATTTTTTGGTCTCTGGTCACCCCAAAACGAAAAAGTAACATGGTTCCGGGCTTAGGTCTTACCATGAGACCTACGGTAATAGCTTATTCGATATGGGAAATTCGCTAAAAGTTATTACAATTATGTAATTACTAAACTTAAACAAATTCAAAATTCGGTTTAGAGGATAAGATAAAAAATGCATGGAAGAATGGAATAAATGGATAAGAACGTTATTTCATACTCTTGTTGAGAGTTTACAAAATGAAAGCCTCTCGACTGTGAGTTATGCCTGTCGTTTTGTGAACCGCAGAATAGCACCGCGAGTCTTGGATATCCTTTCCTTCCTTCAGTGATGTGCATACAAATGTGATGCTGCCCGTCTACCGTTGTTGCTCATTGTTGCTGAATCACAAATAAATTAAACATAGTGTACATTAAAAACCACTTTTATAGTGGTAAAATGTAAAGTACAGGGTCTGTCTAAATTATTTTACTATTTTACAAGTGATTTTTTTCCAGAATATATTAAAAACATTAAGATGGCTAATTTGTGATTTCAGGAAAACTTTAAATTAGGCTGCGAAGCTGAAACTGGGTTCAGCAAAAGTAGTTGTCATACCATATGGAAAGTTTGTTGTCTGCCCACTATGAAAAACTCTCCTTCCCTCATGGTCCATTCCAGTTCAGGACTCCAGAGGGTTGATGTCAAACTCGGACAGCGAAATCCCTATCCGAGGAAAGTGAATTGGTTGGCCAGTCAGAGGGCAGAGCGGACCACCTGGTAAAGTTAGCTGTCGAGTGGGCCCTCTGAGTGGTCAATTGGCTGTCTGCTTACCCATTCGCACTACTTCCTTCGATATCCCATCCTTTGGGTGACTTGGGTAAATTCTCTATTAAATGCAGACTTGCTTAGCCGTTCGCCAGCTACTTTCCTATTCTCTAGTAACAACAATAAAATACTAGTTGAGGTGTACTTTCTTATACTAATTTGAAAAAAATCTTAAGCTATTTCCAAGTGGAGGCTACTAAAAGTGTATTAACCATAATTAATTACCAAATTACTTTATTTTAGGCAGAGCTAGAGAGTTTTATTAGTCAAAAGGAACTCAAATAATATTTAAAAGTTCAGCTTAACATAATTATATACTGATTGCTGAAACACAGTTCTGAATTATCTATATTTCATAAGACAAAATTAAACAGCTTAACCATCAATACACCCATATTTCTAGATTTTCTTTTAGTCATTTATTTTAACTATAAGTTAGGGTTTTATATAAACATAAATTTATTTACTTTTCTGTTTAGAACCTGACGATTAAAAAAGTGAAATAAATAAATAAATAATAGTATTACTAATAATAATAAAAATACTAGACACCATATAAATTGATTTCAAACCATTCAATGTTCTATTAACTACGATTGTAGTATTTACGAGAATGTAGTAAATTGTATTTTGCCTGTCTCTGATGTTGTGAAATCAACTTCAACAGTGAGGAGTGTACAACATTAATCACTGTAAACAGCGACAACAAATCACGTCTACAAGTGTCACAGTGGCGCGGCCTAGAGTGGAGTGTCCGCTCAACTACTGGCGATAGTTATTTCTGAACAAATCAGGAAAATTCTTAAAATTAGCAAATTATTTCGCAAAAAAATACAAAATAAATTGAAACTTTAAAATTTACATTTTTAAGTTGACTTTATCTTACAAAACATAAAATTTTAAAAACTGCTTAAGATGTACAGAACGACGATATTTGGTCTTTTAGCTGTTAATAAAGACCAAAATCTAAGGATTCTTGACAGTCGCTGACGTCCCTTTTTACAGTAATGGGTTTTTCACCTGAAAAAAGATTTGCTTGAATTAAATTGGTATAGCAGCATCTTAATATCCACAAAGTATATTAAAAGGAGAACGATAAAATTATATCAATTGTAAAATATAAGTAAAAACAATTCAAATTGATTTTACTTACGTAAAACAGCCTGAAGGTGTCAAAAATCCTTTTTATTCATGCAGGACATGTTTCGGGCAAATTACTGCCCATCTTCAGCTGCTAAAAAGGTCCTATAAGCTAAACATATACGCACATTGTCCAATGTTTGTCAAGAATTAAAAGTACGAACACAAATGATACATATATTTACATTGGTGGTACCACGGCACATCGCGTACGCGTCAACGGACGATCGCAATAAAATTTTACTAATTAACCGGTCGGAGTCTGTAGGCCTACTGGAGTTGGTTTTGGAGGGGGAGGGCAATGTCCTACGTCACTTATCACCTGATGGACAGTTGTTCGTTCCAATGCTGTTATCTAGGCTATTGAAAAGCTGATACGTGATTTTCTCCGAAAACTCTTCCTTTTTATTTAATAATTGCTCCTTTAAAATTGTAGCATATTTTTATAAATGAATAGTTCCTCCCAAACCTGAGCTTTGTTTTTTTGATTGCAAAACTTTAAGACACTAAGTGATTTATCAAAACTTATTTTATGCGTAACATTGTCTTTAAGGTGTTGCGCAACTTTGGAAGTAGGATTATTTTGCTTTGTAGCATTGTGCTCTTTAAATCTATAATAAAATGACCTGTTAGTGTACCCTATATACTTTTTATTACATTCATCACCCCCGTTGCATTCGATTAAATATACTCCTTTGGCATTTTTTATGTCAACCCTGGGCTTTGCTTTGTTGACATTTGGTTTGTTGATTTTAAACCCGGGCAAATAACCATTTCTCTTTAAAATGTTTCCAATGACCTCTGAATTTTTTTACGTAGCCCAAAGGAACAAATTTATTTTTTGTAAGTTTTTCTTTCTTTGGTGCTGATAACCTAAATTTTGTCTTCCTAATCATAGAATCGATGAGACAGGGATCATACCCATTATTGTACAATAATGGGCAGTAATTTGCCCGAAACATGTCCTGCATGAATACAAAGGATTTTTGACACCTTCAGGCTGTTTTACGTAAGTAAAATCAATTTGAATTGGTTTACATTCGTAGGTGTCAAGGCTGATTAGAGATTGAAGTAAAAACAATTTCACACAACTACTCAATATCAGCGCTTCGTTGCCGTGAATATCAGAATTATACTAAAATTCACTCGATTATTTATGGCGTCATGTATATAACTACTTGTCTTTGCGGTATTTAATCATACAGACTTAGAATCATAGGAGTGAAGTAGTACACACTGTCTTTAACTTGTACCGTTGCAACAATAAATCACATGAAGTTACGTCAGGAGAAAGTCGCAACCAATTCACCAGAAAAATGTTTTCTTTTAGAATGTAAAAAATTAATCGTTCTGGCATAAACATACATAAAATATTTAGTAAACTCTATGGGTAAATGACAACTTTTAAGGACATGGATGGATAAAAAAGATAATGCTTTTTAAATAAGACTGAAACTTTATAGTAACATCGTATGTAAGATTTGCTTAAAAACCAGAATAGGATATGAAACAGTATTAGTGTGAATACAGACGGGTCTCGCTAACTAAAGATCTTCGGTAATTTGAGTTACTTTCAATCCCTTTGGTTAAAAACCTGTCCTTGTCGAACTATAAACAGCACAGAAGTATATCTCAAGCTAATTAAACCTCTACACGTCGTAATTACATTTACGTTTATAACTAATTACGTTTATAACTAAGAATTCAACGGATAACTCGAATTATATTTGAACTTGAACTTTAAAGATATAATATGCAGCCTCCTATACTTTGATATAATTTCAAAGTTTCATTATCTTTAAGAACAATCTATGATAAGACCACCACTTACTTGGCTTCTCTTTGCAGCACCAAGATCGTAATTTACCATAACAAATTTTAACCACGTTCGAAATCGTCTTCGATACGAAGCAGGCACACCGACAAGCGGCTTTAGCGATTTTTTTCACTCCTTTTTGTAGTTGCTTTTCTAATTGTCCATCTTCAACTACCCCTTCGGTTTTTCCATCCTTGTTTTCCACTGTAAATGATGCCTTTTCTGTCTGAGATTCGATTTCTAAATCTCCGTGGTGTCTTAGATTTCTCTTCTCACGAAGTAATTCATTTTGGATACTTTTTAGGTCGTTAAGTTTTCGTCGTAATAATTCCAATTCCTTCCTTGCTGGTTCAAGCGTTCCTTTGCCGGTCTTATTGTGTATACCATCACAAAATACACATCCTGGCAATATTTAAAACTATTATTAAGAGGAACAAATACAATGTTAAGTCTTGAATATAACTAGTAGCTCCTGGCTACAAACCATAAGTTTTTATTTTGGTACCCTCTTTTCAGATGGGTTTCAATAAGATTTTTAATGACCAGGAGTCGCCCTAGGGAGGAAGTCTTCAAAGTTATCTTAAAAGTAAGATAGTGTGATATTTACATCAAATTAAAGGTCTTAGTGGGGTTTAATATAACAAACCTGACTTCAAGGGATGATTGAACTGGAAATGGTATGCGATAAAACTTTCCATTACAATCTCAGACGTTTTAAAATATAAACATTTTTGACTATCGACCTTTTCAGGTTGGATTTAAGTTACGATATTGCTCATTATCGAATGATCCTTAAAATTATCTAACGTGAAATATTTAAGATTTTTCAAAATTTCATTTTTTTCCTTTATCTTTTGAAAACTCGTATTTGCCTATGTCACAACTTACCATTTTAGAGCAATATAAAACAAATCCAACCTAAAAATTCAAAAGTTATTCCTTTAAAAAAGTTAAAGCTATATAATAAATATTCTTTTATAATGAATAATTTTAAAACCAACATAATAGAAGACACAAAGCTATTGGTTTAATAGTTTATTCCTCAGGCCTTCTTTCATGTTGTATTGTAATTATATAATAATGAGAGAACACTGATATTATTTGAATTTATAACTTACGTAATGACAGTCGCTTACAAGGCACTTCACATACACATGCCGGTGAAATGTTGTAGGCCTACTGTATTATAAACGGTTTCTTTCGTTACTCCAGTGATGAACGGCAAAGCGTTCGAGTGCACGCGTGAAGCCTGAAGACAACTAGATTTGACCCCTCGGTTTGTTATTGCGTAAGTATTGTACATCTGAGTATAAGTATTGATATTGTACATCCGAATATAAAATATATTAAGATGTCAAGGTAATATAAAATATACACATAAAACAAAAAAACTAAACTTAATTTCAAATTTTAATAGTAGGCCTAGTAGAAAACGTCTTGAAAAGTAGAAAATAAAAACTTAAAGTTGATCAATTGAGTTGAATGACTCAACAACAAAACGTCTATGGTTGTTTAGTGTATATTATTGCATGGGTTTAACTTAGGATCTATTCCAAATAACAGAACTTATGGGAAAATACATACCGCAAAAATATACAAAGAAATACACCAACATGTTATTTCAGATAACTCTGGATCTACACTCGATAAACAGACAAGCATCGGTGTGACTCAACATGGAAGTGGTTCACCAGAATGTGTGTTATAACTATCGACACAGCTGACTGGACTGAGTAGCCCATGCTGACACATCGTTTGACTCATCAACAATCTAGAGACTCGATTGCTCTATCAACGACGATATTAACTAACATCGCGAATGTGTTCAATGTATTCGTCATTCCCATAGAGTCCTATTGTAACTTTTTTGTATAGCTTGGGAAGCACGGGGAAGCACTTTGGGAACCTTGGGGGAAGCACCCAAGCACGAGGAAGTATTATAGGAAATGGTTATGCCCCGGTGACAAACTCTGTGAACTTGTCAACCATATTAATGATAATTAATTATGATTACACATATTTGTGTTTAAGTTAGCTAGTTTTCTCCGTCTTTTTATAAGTAAATCAAATCCCCTACAGAGAGAAATGATAATTTCAATTACAGACTGGAAACGTTGTGTTAGTAAACAGGAAAGTAAAAAAAATCACTAATACGGAAAACAAATAAAGAACATTTCTTTTTGGTACAAGTACGAAACAGAAAAGTGCCACAAAAAATCAGCTGATGAGTTTGCCGTGCTCCATAAAAACATCCACTTTCGCATTAGCTGTTTCCAGAAATAGCCCAATACTATACACTGTGTTATAAAAAGGTATCTCGGGCCATATTTAAGTTAAATAAATGAAAACAGAGCTTTTTTGATGTGACTAATACCTACACCTTGGACGAGAAACAAGAAAATGTAATCTATGAGAAACGATTTTAAAAAAATCCGAAAGAAAAATACTTGCGACATTGACGAAAGAAAATACTGCTCATATTTTAAAACAATTTATTATATGTCACGGATGAAAACTAATAAGATATATTTACTAAAAGAAAATTTCTGACACCTTTCTTTACAATTCGTAGTCTTGTAAATAACTTATTGACTTTAAAAACTCGACGAGTTAGGATCTCTTTACCATTAATCATTTTCCCTGATAACCCAAGTGACTTTAAGCTTAGTCATCCAAGTTGGTTCCAAGTTTGCCTGATGAGCCCCAGTGTACCGATCGCTGAACCAGACAGAGATGCGACGTGGAGTCAAGTTACACAAACTTTACACGAAATCGGAAAACAATATTGCAATTATTGGAAATGATTTTAGGATTCTTTATTTAGCAACTAACAGTTTCGACAGCACTGTGGCCATCTTCATCAGAGTTTAAAGTTAAAATATAAAAAAAAGCAATAAGGCTACAAAAAATATAAACATTCTTATTAATAAATGTGGCTTATTATATAAGATCTCCGTACGGCGGACAAGGCCGCTAAGGTAGTCACTTACCTTAGTAGGCTGATGCCGAATGTCGGGGATCCCCGATCCGGCAGAAGAAGTCTGTTGATGTCCGTGGTCCAGTCAGTGCTTTTTTATGGAGCGGAGGTGTGGGCAGACGCTTTAGATAAAGAGTTATACAGGTTGCGTCAAGCGGCGGCGCTCGGGGTGTGTTCCGCCTACCGGACAGTGTCCAAGCCTGCCGTCCTGGTGGTCGCCGGAGTCAACCCTGTCAACCTCTTGGCAGGAGAGAGGAAGGCGATTTATCAGAGTTAAGGTAAGATCAGCAAATACACGGCAAGAAAAGAAGAGCTCTCCCGAACCTTCCAGCAGTGGAAACACATCTGGGAGCACGACACCCGAGGACGATGGACTGCGCGACTTATCAAGCAGGTCCAACCATGGGTTGAACGGCGGCATGGGGACGGCTATTTTCGGTTGTACCTGAACCGGATGTGCAAGACCGGTTCACCCGACTGCATTTATTGCCCGGGCATTCCCGACGGTGCGGAGCACACCTTCCACTGCCCTCGTTGGGAAGGGCCCCACCTGGAGGCCGCACAAATTTTTGGTGCATTTTCGGAGGACAAATGGGTTTGTTTATCACAGTTCGTCCGGGGCATCCTTCTTGAAAAGAAAACCGATCTGGACCGCAAAGTGGCCCAGATCCCTTGATCGAGCTGCTGCACAAGGAGCGAGCCCCACTGGCGTAAGCCAAATTTAGGCCTAGCCTGACGTAATGTGATAAACAATTACAGGTTAGAATCCTAAAGAGTAGAGGAGGTTTTTTAGTGGGGAAACCCGTTTTTTAGGGGAGCCCCACACTACAGGCTGGCCACCTGTGTGCGTAATGCATTTTTACTGCCTCTCCCTGAAAAATAAATTATATAACATCAGAAATATTGTCATTGTTAATATGAGAACGTCAAGGTAACCTGAACAATTGTATTCAGGCACACATAAAGAGCATTGACTATGGTGAAAAGTCATATTCGAAATCGTTGGGCAATTTCGCTTGGTTTTTATTTCGTCACATCTTGATTGGTCAACATACTCACTTAAACTAGATTCGTTTCATTAGGATTTTATTCAACCCTTTCATTATGAATAAAAGCTAGAAACAGTAAATAGTACTCTTTTGATTCTATTACATTTTAACTGGTGAATCTTGAGCAAATTTGTAAAAACTCCAGGAATAATATTTCAAAATTTTATGATTAAGTTGTCAAACAACGCTACAATAATCAATACATGAGTGCCCGGTTTTAGAACATTTGGAGTAGGAGGAGTGGAAAGGTGGTTCCATCCCTGCGTCTGTGGATGGTAGAGTCTTATTTCCGTTTGTGTAAGCTCCAGTTACTCCTATCCTCTTTTCATGGACTAAGATCAATTTCCCAGTATTATAACGGTTTCTTTAAGATAAAACATACGACGTTTAGTAAATTTTAACAACAGGTAAAAGTTTGCAACAAATTTCTAAGAGCAAAACATTGAAGAAATATCCCTCCAATTACTAAAAATTAAAAGGTTAGTTTTCTCTTCAATCCTGAAACTATGTTTTAAAAGTGTAAAAATAATATTTTCCATTTCCATTTCCAAAAGGTAATATGATTCAGATAAACGAACAAATGTTGTTTTAGCTATTTTATACAGGATGTATTGAAAGTCCGCCACAAACTTGATAAAATGGCTTATTGGGTAAAAATTTCATATGAAATATGCGTCCTAATACGCATATTTACCCAGAGATCTGCCGTTTTGTGTTTTACACTTACAAATTTTTATTTCAGTGACGGATTCATGTAAAAAGTTCATATTTGGCATGGACCTGTAAACCAATTTCCATCTCCTCAATAAAAATGATTTTTCTGCGATGTATATATTTAAAATGGTGGCCATTTTAAATGTTTAAAGTCAAATATTTAAAAATCAGATATTTTTTCAAAATATTACAAGATACAAAAATATTGACAAATTTAATTATCCAACCAATAATACCAAGATTGTAAACACATAGATAAGTTATTGTGTTTTTCTATTAAAATAACCTTAATATGCATTAACTATAATGCACAATCAACGTTTCCCTGCTAAAAAATCACATTAACTCCATTATTTGTTTTTAGATCGTTACAAACTTGTTATCATTGGTTAGATAATTAAATTTTCTCAACTTTTTGTGCCCATTAAAGTTCGATAAAATTTACCGGATTTAATATTCTTTAATTTAAAATTTTAAAATTACCTCCATTTAAAAAAAATACATTGCATAATTTTTTTAATTGTGGATATAGACGTTGGTGTTATAAAGGCCCATGTCAAATATGAAGTTTCTTCATCAATCCATCACTGAAATAAAAAGCATAAAGTGGAAAAATCAAAATGGGTGATATCTGGGTAAATATGCATCTTAGAACTTTATATGACCTTTTTTGCTTATTTTGACCCAATTAGCAATATTATAAAGTTTGGTAACGGATGTTAAAGTCACCCTGTATACAATGTAAAGGGTGACTGAAAAGTCCCTCTCTTTTAATTGTGTGTTGTTCAAGAGTAACTCAACATGTTTTTAAGAATAAACAATATTGCTCTCGATGGGTAATTTGACACCATTAATGTTGGTTTGGGTTTGTTGAAATATCAGCTAATACAGGTATTGAGATAGATGATATACAATGGCAAGCAAATCTGGTATTTGGGAGTTAGGGCGAAAATTGCTTCAGAATACCATGTTTAGAAATCTGTTTGGGAATGTTAATGATGTTGGAGAGCATAATAAATAATTTAATAAATGCGATTACAGTGATTACCTCTTGCTTACTTTTTACAACATGTATAGTTTCTACAGAATAACACATATTAAATACTGTACTATTTTATTAAGTAAAATAAGAATTTTTAACTTAATAAAATACTACGGTATTTTATTTGTGTTATTGTGTTAAGTGGTAACTTAACATGAAAAATACATAACAAATTAATTAAGCTTATCGCAAAACATAGCACTTTTAAGAGGCGGCGTGTTTCATTGTGAAGTTTAAAATCATCACAGGATGACAATTTTAAGTATTGTATAGAATAATGCTAAACAAATTTAAAATGTATAGAATAATGTTATTCCTTTAGCGAATTTGCCTATAGGGAATACACTATTACGGAAGTAGTCACCGTAAGATCTAAGTCCGGGACAGTGCTACTTTTTCGTTTTGAGGTTCCTAGAAGCCAAAAACACCATTTGTTCAAATTCATATAGTATTTAAATTTGGAACAGGGGTGTAAGGCAGCATTTACTTGATCGAGTTCGCAAACCAGAATGATCAGACAATGTTAACGTAGTCTTATGGAGTTTCAATTAGGTATAAAATGGGTTTTGGAATTTTTTTGCTTAATTTATAAAATTTTACCATTTTAATTTATACAATTTAAATGAGTAAAAAAATCAAGTATTTTAAATTTGTGACTTAGCTTAAATGGTTATGGAAAAATATGTCTCATACAATATTCTTAAGGGTAATCGACAAAGCCATCTATTTTACTTATTCATTTACATGGCTCGATAGAGATTTTGTATGCACATTCACTGGGAAGGGGATATTTTATATTTGCTTACAAAAGACATAGGGCGGCAACCCTACATAAACATCCCCAAGGTGTTTATGGGGAAAATAAAGAATAAAAAACAACGAAACTTTACAAAATTTGGAATGTACACTCGCTAAGTAGTTAACAAATTTTTTTACCAAACCCATATCGTAGCAAACATACAATCACACTGAAAGGGTGTTCATGGGTAATTAAAATAAATTCTCTACGAAATTTGCTGACTAATCAGGTCTGCTGCGACGGGGGTATATGGAGAGAAGCGATAAAAACCTATCAATCTGCGATAATATGGTAAATAATAGTAGGCGACCTGTGGATCAAGAAACCCGTAACCTATTAGAATCCCTGTAGTCCCCTTTCTCATAACAATTTATGGTAATAATCCCCCTTCCCCCCAAAAAGCTTATTTGAGCAGTTTAAGTGGAATAAAACAAAGCTTTTGCGTCGAAATAAAAGATTTCCTGGCTTTTGATTGCCAGTAAAACAGTAGAATGTAACTTAAGAAAGTTAGTTTAAATTTAAACTGAAAGAACCCAGATGAAATCATACAGAAGTTTTGGACCATTCTTGATCATGATTACATTACGACCATTTTAATGTTACGTTATTTGAGTTTATATCAATAAATATTTATAATTATTGAGTTAAGATAAAACTATCAAAAACAAGAATTTAACTATTTGTATATATAAAAAATAATAAACATTACAAAAAGAACATCTTTTTCTAAAAATTATCACTTGTTGGTTTTTCGTTTATTTGGTATGGATTTCTTTTATTTTTTCAAAAATAGGATTGTCTGTCGTCAATTGAGAGTTCAGTAAGTATTCTTTTTGGCTCGTATAAATGTGGATCTGTTCTCTTGAGTCCATTTCTTTGCCTTTCTTCAATAAATTCTAAATGATATTTTCCTCCATGCTCTTGTATGTGTGGTTTGTTTTTAGGAGATGTTCGGCGAAGTTGGATCTCTGTGATGTTTGGTTATTGCTTCTCAAAGATTGGATGTGTTCATTGAAGCAAGATGTTCGCCCGGTTTGGCCTATCTAAGTATTTTCACAATATGAACACCTCAACCTGTATATGCCTGATCGATCATATTTTAGATTGTAATCGTCGTCCTTATTCATTGATAGTTTTTTCTTAATCAAATCAAACATATTATTATTTGTTTGAATTCCTATTTGATATATGCTACTTTCAAAAGTCTTTCTTTAGGATTTGTTTAATGTAGTATTAAATGTCATACCGAGATATTTATCATAGCTTTTATCTTTCTTTGGATTTCTTCTTTTTTTCCAATGTTTATTTATCAATCAGTCTATTAGTTGAGACTTGTAACCATTTCTTGCTGCAAGGTACTTGGTTGTGTTGATTTCTTTTTCATAATCATCTCTGATCATTGGTATGTCTAACATTCTGTTTACCATCGATCTGAATCCAGATATTTTATATTTAAATGGGTGATTTGAATCGGAGTGTATGAAAAGATGTGTTTCGGTAGTCTTTATGTATATTTGGAAGCTGTGTTTGTTTTCATGTTTATTTATCGTCAGGTCAAGATAATTGATTTATTCCTCATTGCTTTCCTTTGTAAATTTGATTTTGTCGGATAATTTATTCAGATACTTTAAGAACTCTTCGCTCTTTCCCCCTAAAATAGGCAAATTATATCATCAAAATATCTGTACCAATATTTAATTTTTCATTTAAATGGATTGGTCGATTATTAATTTTACTAACTTCTAGTCTATGCAATTTAAATGTCAGAGAATAAGCTGGGAAGGGGTGAAGCCATCGCAAGACCTTCATTTTGTTGGTAGTACGTACGTTGAATTGTATGAGAAATAATTTTGTTTTATACAAATATTAGTTAGTTTGATGATTTCTTTTGTTTCTTGTCTTGATAAAGTATCTATTTGCTCCAGGTCTTCCTTTAGAATATTTAAAGTTTCCATTGAAGGGATATTAGAGTACATATCTTTGACGTCAAAAGATATGAACAAGGAATTGTCTGGAAAATTTATGTCTTTTATTTTGTTGACTAGTTCTGTATTATTTTTCACGCTGTAGTTTGTTTCCCAATTCAAACTGTTTTTGAATTGTATTGGTCAAATACTTGCAAAGTTTATATGTTGGTGCAGCTCTAAAGTTAACAACTGGTCTGATGGGGATTTCATTCTTGTGTGTTTTAGGCAGTCCTTTCAAAGTTGGAGCTTTTGGATTAGTCATTTTTAAGTGGATCTTTTCTTGTGTTGAAAGAAATTTACAGTCAGAGATTACTTTGTTGGTTGTTTTAGAGAACTCTGCTTGTTATTATTTATAAATTGTTGTATTTTCTCATTGTAGTTAGTTCTGGTTATAATAACAGCTGTATTGCCCTTGTCGGCTTTTACTAGTAGGAAATCATTTTCTAGAAGTTTATTTGACATGGATTGGATAGTTCTCATGTCTACTTCTGCAGCTTTAATATTACCATGTCTTCTTAGTTGTATATTTATCTTTTCAAGCTCATGAACGAAATTGTATTTCAAAGGTTCAATGTCTCTTTTATCTGCACCTTCAATGGCTGCATCAATCTTGATGAGGTCGTTTTCAATATTTTTAGTTTTATAGTCAAGGTTGATGTTGTATTTAAGAGATTTCTCTAGGATGATTGATTCGTCTCAAGCAAATTCTATAGGAGTTAGGTTTTTAATCCTAGGATAAAACTCAGGTAAATCTTCTTTATGTACTGAGTTTGAGGTCCCTGTTTTCTTTTTTTTCAGTAAGGCATTGAGTTTTTTTATTATGTTTCTCTCTCTTCTTTTTTAAAATTGGTTCTACCCATCCATTAACTTAAATTATAATTTCTTCAACGGTTTCCTGGTGGTATTGTGCTAAACTTTTATCATATAAACATTTTTTTCTCTTCTCTCACATTATTTAGTTTAATATAAAAACTACGTATTTCTTCCTTGATCCAAATCTTCCTAGCGACTACAAGTGTTTTCAAAGCTGCTCTTACTTTGCACTTCGTTTGGATCTGAATGTAGTTAGGAGTTATGTCTTTTATTAAACAAGTTTTATTGAACTTTATATTTTCTTGAATTGTTCTTTCTTTTAAGGTTAGGTATTTATATTTTTGAATTGTATTTGGGTTGTTAGACATATCTAATTGATGTAAGGATTCACATTTTAGGGCTACTATAATTATAATTATTGAGTTAAGATAAAACTGAGCACCCTTTTTTTCAAACATTTATTCTAATCAAGCAACATGTGTCGGCCCTAAGGCCATTATCAAGCTATAAAATTAAAATTAAATTAAAAGTAACATTATACCTAACAAAACAAGAATTTAAATATTTGTATATAAAAAATAAATAAACATTACAAAAAGAACATCGGTTTCTTAAAATTATCACTTGTTGGTTTTTGGTTTATTTGGTATGAATTTCTTTTATTTATTTTTTTTAATAGGATTGTAAGTCGTCAGTTGAGTGTTCAGTAATCTTTTTGGCTCGTATAAATGTGGCACTGTTCTCTTGAGTCCATTTCTTTGCTTTTCTTCAGTATTATTATTACTGAAGTACTTATTGAGTATAAAATTGAAAATATTATACTCATAATGGCCATATTTTCCTCTCAAAGCCCTAAGGTAATCACATTATAAAATACCTTTGGCCAACGCAATAAGATAACCACTGATTTTAAACTTAAGGCAGATTAAGTAAACATATTTACTATGAGTAAATGTTCCCCACGTAATGGGAGTAATGTGATGTAAGGAGTAATGTGAGTCTTAAATTCCCCTAAATTTTTCGCATTTCTTAAAATATCGGCTTACAACCTCCACAGAACATAATAATACTCCTTTAATTCTTTTTTATGTGGTTCACATTTGTGTCCATACTGGATATATCCTAATGGAAAGAACTTTTATTTTTTTTTTTTAATGTAAGGGTTCGTTATATCCCTAACGTTGATTATATCATTCAAAGTACTTTTTGTGTGTTAACACCATGCAACAATCCATTTTAAATTGTCTGTTTCCATTCCCGAGATATTAAAATTTTCGTAAAAAATATTAAATGTTTAAAAATATCTTGTTTTTTCTTATATATATATATATATATATATATATATATATATATATATATATATATATATATATATATATATATATAAATATATATAATATATATATTATATATATTTATATTTATATATATATATATATATATATAAATATAAATATATATATATATATATATAAATATAAATATATATAATATATATATTATATATATTATTTGGAAGTTTACAATAATATATATAATATATATATCTGTACAAGACCTCAGATATATGGAGCAGGCTCACCAAATGGTTATGAAATCAAAATTTCCTAATGGACTGAACCTGAGATGATTAGAATGACTTCTAGAAAATCTACACATGATCTTTATTTATATTATTGTTTAATTTTATGTTTAAGTTTTGATGTTTATTTAAAAATGTTTTAGTTGTTAGTTTTTTTACAATTTTTATATTTTATACACCTGATGACGCGTAATGCGAAATATAGTGTTATCATGAAATTTTAAGATTTTTCTTAAAATGTAGCTATATATAGCTGAAGGCATCCCCTTAAAGAAAAAAACAGTAAGTCTATTGACACATATACAATTTTGTTTTGTTTCGTTTCGTTTTTTGTTCTGATTTTTTTACCAAATATTCAATATCTTCATTAAGGAATGAAAGATTTTTGGGTCAATCAATTTCAGTTTCATACAATGAAATTAGCTAAGTGCTACCTCCATGTTCTTTTTTTATCAGCTTGCATTCACCTAGGCTTAACACCCAAGGGATTGACAATCAAGTTTCCACTTTCAGGACTCCCAAAGTGCATGCATAATGCTGTGAAAATAATAGCAGTGAACACCAACATGATTTTAACTCATACTGTGCATCAAATGTACTTGAGTCAAATAAAGATTCACCAGGCACAGGTGTCTAAGTTTAATAGTCTAATAATAAGTCAGTACCCGGAAATTGGACAAGAACTAGATAAAATTAACCGGGAAGCTATAGGTTTTATGAGCCAGAAGGCAAAAAACCACCTTAAAAAGCTGGATGTATTAAGAAAAAGTCAGGCAACAACTAATGAATTGGATCAGGTGGACAATGCCCAAATATTGTATTGTGAACAAATTAATTACAATAATGCAATACAAGACGCCTTGTCTAACATTAGAAAACTTTTCAAAGATGTTCTACCACAAAAAACTACAACAGTTAATATAGACAATAATCCTAACAGTTCATTGTCTATTAAGGATACTAAAAAATGTCATTTAAACTTGTCTAATTATGAACTAAATGATGATGAAATAAAAGTAATAGAGAAAGGACTCAACTTTGCTCCCACCCCCCAATTTGACCACATGAAATTAGTATCAGATGCATTAGAGTTTGCAAAAAAAGTAAGAAATAGATATCACTTACTAAACAAATGTGACAATAATAATGGAAATGCAAATAATGCTGGTGATATTGAACAATGTTTGATCAAATTCAAGCATAAATCTGACTATGAACCCCAACATCTAAACCCCGACCACCCCATTGAACAATTTCTTAATGTGATACTGTCAAATGTGTCTGATCCTAGTTTCCAAGACAACCTACCAAAATATGACAATCTATCGGTTGAAGAACGCAAAGCTATTACTAAATTACGAAACAACAAAAATATCATTATTCTGCCAGCTGACAAAGGAGACATGTCAGTCATAATGAACACAGAAGATTACATTAAAGAGGCTAAAAGGCAATTGGATGACTGCTCAACATATAAACTATTAGATAATGATATGACAGAAAAGTTCTCAAAAGATATAGAAAAATATATCAAAAGAAATGGTCCAAAAGAAGGGATAAGTGAAAAGTCGATAAATCTACTAATTCAAAAAAATCCAAAGACACCAATTTTTTATATACTACCAAAACTACACAAGGGAGTTATACCTCCACCAGGACGACCAATTGTATCATCGATCTCATGTCCTACAGAACGAATCTCTGCATTTGTAGATTCAAATCTTCAAGATTCAGTAAAAGATTTACCAAGTTATGTAAAGAACTCAAATGATTTTTTGGATAAACTGAAAAGTGTTGGACAACCATTGCCTGAAGACACTCTTTTGGTTACGATTGATGTTACTTCCTTATACACGAATATCTCACACACTGAAGGGAAAGAAGCTGCAGAATATTACCTAGAAAAAAGAGCTACCAAGTCCCCTTCAACCAAATTTTTAATTTCACTGATTAACTTTATCCTGACAATGAACTGCTTCCGATTCCAGAACTCTTACTACCTACAACTTCAAGGTACGGCCATGGGAACCAGAATGGCTCCGAGTTATGCCAATCTTTATATGGGAAAATTGGAAGAAAACTTTTTGAACTCTCAACCATACAGGCCTATATTCTGGAAACGCTACATCGACGATATATTTATGATATGGACATTTGGTCGTGAAAAACTTGACCAGTTTCTGGATTCTCTTAACAGCTTCAATAACTTAAAGTACACATGGAATATTTCCAAGACTACGGTAACATTTTTAGATGTCAAAATTGATATTGAAAAAGGAATTTTGAAGTCAACTATCAATATAAAGAATACAAATACGTTCCAATACCTTCACTATGATAGTTGTCATCCTCCACATGTCAAGAAAGCAATCCCAAAAGGACTAGCGAAGAGAGCTATAAATTTATGTTCTGAACGAAAAGATGTGGAGAAATATATAGATAATTTATTGGTAGCTTTTGGTAAGAGAGGTTATCCAAGAAAGTTATTGAACAGTAAACTTAACCCTAAGAATTTTAATACCTCTCAAACCACAAATTTTAATAAAGATGATCCTAAGTTTATTACAACCTACCATCCAGGTTTGTATAAACTAAATAATATTCTTAAAATTGCTTTTAACATCTTACAGCAATCATCTTCTGCTAACGACACATTTAAAAGAGTACCAAGAATTATCTTCAAAAGACCTCCAGTCCTCAAAGAAATATTATCAAGACCAAAACTTCCCCTTACCACCAGTGAAAATAAAAGTAAAAATTTTAAGAAGAAAAAGCAGAGCCTTGTAATAAACCTAGATGCCTTGTTTGTAAGATGTTCACGGGCTCATCTTCCTTTACAAGCCACTCTACAAAAAAAATCATACAAAATCAAAGACCATCTCTCATGTGACTCCTCAAACATTGTTTATCAGATTAAATGCAATCAATGCCAAAAAGATTATATAGGATCAACAATAAACTCGTTAAGAACAAGGATCACTGGCCACAGATTTGCATTTAACCACAAAAAGACAGAACAGCCATTAGTCAAACATGCAGAAGATCATAACGAACAGTTTGAGGAGTTATATAGCATATTACCAATCCGTCAACTCGGTTCAGATTCCACTGTACAAGACCTCAGATATATGGAGCAGGCTCACCAAATGGTTATGAAATCAAAATTTCCTAATGGACTGAACCTGAGATGATTAGAATGACTTCTAGAAAATCTACACATGATCTTTATTTATATTATTGTTTAATTTTATGTTTAAGTTTTGATGTTTATTTAAAAATGTTTTAGTTGTTAGTTTTTTTACAATTTTTATATTTTATACACCTGATGACGCGTAATGCGAAATATAGTGTTATCATGAAATTTTAAGATTTTTCTTAAAATGTAGCTATATATAGCTGAAGGCATCCCCTTAAAGAAAAAAACAGTAAGTCTATTGACACATATACAATTTTGTTTTGTTTCGTTTCGTTTTTTGTTCTGATTTTTTTACCAAATATTCAATATCTTCATTAAGGAATGAAAGATTTTTGAGTCAATCAATTTCAGTTTCATACAATGAAATTAGCTAAGTGCTACCTCCATGTTCTTTTTTTATCAGCTTGCATTCACCTAGGCTTAACACCCAAGGGATTGACAATCAAGTTTCCACTTTCAGGACTCCCAAAGTGCATGCATAATGCTGTGAAAATAATAGCAGTGAACACCAACATGATTTTAACTCATACTGTGCATCAAATGTACTTGAGTCAAATAAAGATTCACCAGGCACAGGTGTCTAAGTTTAATAGTCTAATAATAAGTCAGTACCCGGAAATTGGACAAGAACTAGATAAAATTAACCGGGAAGCTATAGGTTTTATGAGCCAGAAGGCAAAAAACCACCTTAAAAAGCTGGATGTATTAAGAAAAAGTCAGGCAACAACTAATGAATTGGATCAGGTGGACAATGCCCAAATATTGTATTGTGAACAAATTAATTACAATAATGCAATACAAGACGCCTTGTCTAACATTAGAAAACTTTTCAAAGATGTTCTACCACAAAAAACTACAACAGTTAATATAGACAATAATCCTAACAGTTCATTGTCTATTAAGGATACTAAAAAATGTCATTTAAACTTGTCTAATTATGAACTAAATGATGATGAAATAAAAGTAATAGAGAAAGGACTCAACTTTGCTCCCACCCCCCAATTTGACCACATGAAATTAGTATCAGATGCATTAGAGTTTGCAAAAAAAGTAAGAAATAGATATCACTTACTAAACAAATGTGACAATAATAATGGAAATGCAAATAATGCTGGTGATATTGAACAATGTTTGATCAAATTCAAGCATAAATCTGACTATGAACCCCAACATCTAAACCCCGACCACCCCATTGAACAATTTCTTAATGTGATACTGTCAAATGTGTCTGATCCTAGTTTCCAAGACAACCTACCAAAATATGACAATCTATCGGTTGAAGAACGCAAAGCTATTACTAAATTACGAAACAACAAAAATATCATTATTCTGCCAGCTGACAAAGGAGACATGTCAGTCATAATGAACACAGAAGATTACATTAAAGAGGCTAAAAGGCAATTGGATGACTGCTCAACATATAAACTATTAGATAATGATATGACAGAAAAGTTCTCAAAAGATATAGAAAAATATATCAAAAGAAATGGTCCAAAAGAAGGGATAAGTGAAAAGTCGATAAATCTACTAATTCAAAAAAATCCAAAGACACCAATTTTTTATATACTACCAAAACTACACAAGGGAGTTATACCTCCACCAGGACGACCAATTGTATCATCGATCTCATGTCCTACAGAACGAATCTCTGCATTTGTAGATTCAAATCTTCAAGATTCAGTAAAAGATTTACCAAGTTATGTAAAGAACTCAAATGATTTTTTGGATAAACTGAAAAGTGTTGGACAACCATTGCCTGAAGACACTCTTTTGGTTACGATTGATGTTACTTCCTTATACACGAATATCTCACACACTGAAGGGAAAGAAGCTGCAGAATATTACCTAGAAAAAAGAGCTACCAAGTCCCCTTCAACCAAATTTTTAATTTCACTGATTAACTTTATCCTGACAATGAACTGCTTCCGATTCCAGAACTCTTACTACCTACAACTTCAAGGTACGGCCATGGGAACCAGAATGGCTCCGAGTTATGCCAATCTTTATATGGGAAAATTGGAAGAAAACTTTTTGAACTCTCAACCATACAGGCCTATATTCTGGAAACGCTACATCGACGATATATTTATGATATGGACATTTGGTCGTGAAAAACTTGACCAGTTTCTGGATTCTCTTAACAGCTTCAATAACTTAAAGTACACATGGAATATTTCCAAGACTACGGTAACATTTTTAGATGTCAAAATTGATATTGAAAAAGGAATTTTGAAGTCAACTATCAATATAAAGAATACAAATACGTTCCAATACCTTCACTATGATAGTTGTCATCCTCCACATGTCAAGAAAGCAATCCCAAAAGGACTAGCGAAGAGAGCTATAAATTTATGTTCTGAACGAAAAGATGTGGAGAAATATATAGATAATTTATTGGTAGCTTTTGGTAAGAGAGGTTATCCAAGAAAGTTATTGAACAGTAAACTTAACCCTAAGAATTTTAATACCTCTCAAACCACAAATTTTAATAAAGATGATCCTAAGTTTATTACAACCTACCATCCAGGTTTGTATAAACTAAATAATATTCTTAAAATTGCTTTTAACATCTTACAGCAATCATCTTCTGCTAACGACACATTTAAAAGAGTACCAAGAATTATCTTCAAAAGACCTCCAGTCCTCAAAGAAATATTATCAAGACCAAAACTTCCCCTTACCACCAGTGAAAATAAAAGTAAAAATTTTAAGAAGAAAAAAGCAGAGCCTTGTAATAAACCTAGATGCCTTGTTTGTAAGATGTTCACGGGCTCATCTTCCTTTACAAGCCACTCTACAAAAAAAATCATACAAAATCAAAGACCATCTCTCATGTGACTCCTCAAACATTGTTTATCAGATTAAATGCAATCAATGCCAAAAAGATTATATAGGATCAACAATAAACTCGTTAAGAACAAGGATCACTGGCCACAGATTTGCATTTAACCACAAAAAGACAGAACAGCCATTAGTCAAACATGCAGAAGAT
>JAQYXR010001098.1:0-42199 GCA_030545055.2 Neoaliturus tenellus | reverse complement strand
AACAATATAAAAAAGGAAAGTTATTTATGATTAAAAACCTTTATTAAGATCCTCCTTTCGGCCTAATTGTTCAAAACAATTAGAAGATTAAGCCAGGGAGTCTGAGCTATTTTTATCACAAACTAGAATCCTGTTAACCAAAGAACGTAAAAGTTTTATCTACAGAATTTGGATACTAAACGAAAGACTACTGCTCTCTAAAAATCGTTATTGTAATATAAACATTTATTAAAAAAAAAAAAAAAAAAAAAAAAAAAAAAAAAAAAAAAAACAGTGATTATTATAGCACCTGTACTATATTAACCTGAGACTGATAAGGCTATAATATTTACTTGTACATCCCTTGCCAACACAATAGATATTCAGGTGCATATGCGAATCAACATACTACAACCTTTACAATAGCTGATAAATTGTTAAGATCACATCTAAAAACTGCAACGCTATATTGACAATCATGTCCTTCACCCATAATTTGGCTTAGAGGAAACTTGTATAAAAGTTATCTATATTCAAATTAACTCTCCATGTTTCAGCTAGAGAGCGCCCTCGGTCTGAAGGTGGTGTCGGTGGGAGGAGACCCTTGTGTGTCGGAGTCACTCTGTGTGGACTCCCCCGGCTGCTCCTCCACCGTCACGGTCTTACGGTCCCCTCGCGTGGTCAACGCCAACTCCACCGTGACCGTGGGTCCCAGGGTGGAAGTGGAGGCCAAGTGTGTCTGCGCCGCCCGGGACTACGACCGGCAGGACGACTGTGTCAGCAGACCTTGCTTCAACGGAGGAACCTGCATCGACACAAACCAGGGACCGAGGTGAGTTAATCAATAGTTAAGTTGACTTGACACTTAAAAAAAAAATCTTCAATTATGCCCGTAATTTGTTTTATAGGATTAAAAGGGAATCAATGTACAGGGTGTTAACCCTGCTTCATTCAACCTTTACAAACTTCTCCATAGTATCCAGCAAGCAAAAAAAAAAACAAAAAAAAACATATAGAATGAGATGGTAGCTCAGTGGTTTTAGTGCTTACCTTTAAATCCAAAGGTTGCCGGTTCAATCCGGAGAAATGTTAGTAGCTTTTTAAAGGTTCGATACCGGACCCATTTGCCATTTGTCATTGGCCAACAACTAATTATTTTACTGATCTTGGAAAGTAACAAGACTGGGGATTGGGCCGTTCCCCGTCAAATATTAATAAATCCCACTGGCGTGGATGTATAAAAAAATATAGATTTTTTTTACTCTTGAGAATTTTTACTTCAATTATGTACGGGCAGTTGTATTGAGTTCATATTTGGCATATTTCTTTATCACACCAATGCTCATTTTCTAAAAAAAAAAAAAAAAAAACTTTTTGACGATGTGTATTTTTAAAGTGGCAGTTTTAGTGAATTTACAATTTAGTGTTTTGAGTTTTTAACTTGGCTTGACAAATTACGAAGAAACCCCAAAAATAGGTTTCCCATTTTAATCTTATGGGAAACTAAAAAAATCCTGTATCTCGCTTATTTATTGGCATAACTTGAGAACATTTGCACACTACTATAGCTACACGTATCTTACATTTCTTGTTTTCCAATTTATTAATCTAGTTTTTTATCAGTAATTTGATTACGCCTAAACTCGACTAATTAATACAAAGTTTATCTTAGTACTACTTGTTTTCTTACTACCTATCCGGTTAGTTTTTTTTCACAACAAAACTTTATGGACACTCGGTACTATTTCAAACATTTTATAATATAAACACAAATTATCGTACTTAACAATGGTTTGTTTAATTTAGGTTCTAATTAAATTCATTCTTGTACATTTAATTGTAGATATAAGATTATTTGTCGGTTACAATAGTTTAGAATGCGAACTAACATAATGGTTGATAAATCTCCACACATTACTTTTCCGTTTATTTTACTGTTTGGGAACAGCTAATTATTTCTTACTTCTTCTAGTTTACATAGCGTATTACACGTGAAAGGAACGCAGTAGTCAAAGATAATGGTCACTGAAACTGATGCACTACATATAAATAGCACTGATGAATGGATGTTAATGAAGGGGTGAGGATGGGGGGGATACAACTAAATTTCTACCATTGGTGAAGGGATCTTACCCATGACATTTTTACCACAATTTGGAAGTTCATGAAGCCATAGACCATTTATTTGGTTCCTCCCATATTGTTCATTTTATAAATCATGAGGTTGATAACAGAACGTTGTATAGAAAAGTGAACTGAGTTATACAAATTTCTCAAAACTGAATCAGTCGTTATATTTTGTTCAAGAGGAGAACTTTTGTTTTTCTTGCCATTGGTTGCACTTATAATTAATTATCAAAAGAATAAGAAATCAACCTAAAGGTTGACCAAGTTTCAGTTTTCAAGTAATAAATCAATCACTTTAACCACTTATAAGGAAATCTGCTACACTTATTTTTATTTAATTCTCCAATATGTTTGCCGTAGGATGTCATTTGTTGGATAACCATTTTAAGCTGCTCCACCAGGTATGCAAACTTTTTCTCGTGTACATAAAACTTGGCTGTCATAAACCATATTCTACATTTCGGTTTTTGAAGAGTGCTGAGCATTCCGTTTGGGGAAACCCTTAGGTACACTAATAATGAGAAGTCTTCTACTCTATTTCAATACCAAACTGTATTGCTTGATTCATTAAAAAAACACAGTTTTTGCTAAAATGGGTGTTTTATTTGTCTTGACACTCAACCTCTCTTCCAGATGTACCTGTCCGCCCCTGCACGGCGGCCCCCGGTGCCAGCAGATCGGCCGGGGGTTCCGCGGATCAGGCTGGGCGTGGTACCCGGGCCTGCGTATGTGTGGCGACTCTCACCTCAGTCTGGAGCTGCTGACGGTTAAGTCCGAGGGTCTGCTGCTATACAACGGCCCTCTGGGGCCACCCGTTCATGGTGATGACGTCACCACAGGTGAGCCTGACTTTCGAGCTAAGCTAAAAATAGTTTTATTTTATCTCCACTGCTCCCCCCCATAGGCCCATAAGGCTGTCCGGCGATTTAAAGACACAAGGAAAAGTCACGGGTTTATGTCACATAGGCTAGCTAGAGGTGACCGCTCAGGTTTAAGAGTGAAATGTCGTTACTCAAGACTGAACTGGTGATCGCTAGGCTGAAGGCGATGTATCTACTACTGAGATACCTATCCATTAATACATATTTCAATGGTATAAATTCTAGTATTAATATGTTTGCTATCCTAAAACTTGAAATTTTTAATCAAGTACTGTGATTTTTTATTAGTTGAGAAACTATGTACATAACTTCTTTATTGGCATTATACGTGCTGGTACTGATATTCAGGTTGAAATAATAAAACATCTTCCAACAATAGGCCTACTCGATATATTTACACTTATACTGTAATTGTTTACAAGACGGTATACATATCAGTTTCTCTTCAGGGAGAACGAGTTGTACTTTAGTCCCCAGACCACGAATATCTATTTTAACCTCATCGATTTAGTTGTTCTTGCTCTAATTTCCTATAACAACACTTTTGTAACCACAGGATTAATGTACCCGAGTTTACATGACATTGAGGCAGTCCAATAGATATGCAACAGAATTAAGCATGTGTGCAGCTATAGTACTGTACTAAGAATAGAATGAACGATTTAAATAAGTTAATCCTAAAGAGTAGTGAGAGGAATGAAAACACCGTGCATACGATGTATACAAAACAAAATCCCCTTTCCTTCCTTGAATATTAATCTTAGAAAAATAAGTATTAAGATAGTTAATAATAGGTCAAACTTTGAAAACAATAAAGGAATTCATTAATGACAAACCATTTCTTTTGAAATTTTACAGACTTCATCGCCCTAGAGTTGGTGGAGGGGTGTCCTCGTCTGTTGTTGGACCTCGGGTCAGGAACGGTCAATCTAACAGTTCCATCCAGACTGGACGACGGAGAGTGGCACAGGCTCGATGTTCTCTGGGATCTAGAAGTAAGACTAACTTTTCTGTAAGAATTTTGTGTGGGTAATGAAGTAATCTGAAATAGAAATTAATTATTTTATTGTTTAAAACTGTTAATAAGGAGGGTACCAGTTTCCTAAGAAATTCATATTTTATTAGTAAGATCCAAGTTTAACATAGTTATAAGTCTATGGTGCAGAGTGTGGTGTTGTATGGCTCGGAAGTTTGGGATTTGAAACAAAGAAACACTGGGAAGTTGTTGGCTACAGAGATGGATGTACTCAGGAGAAGTTGTAGGAAGACAAGATTGGACAGGGTGAGAAATGAAGATATTAGAAGAGAGATGGAAGTGGAGGGGGACATAATAGATGAGGTGCAAAGGAAGCAGTTGGTCTGGTTCGGCCATATAAATCGAATGGAGGAGGGCCGGCTCCCACGGAAAGTTATGGACTGGGTTCCACCTTGGAGGAAGAAGAGAGGACGACCAAGGCGCAGTTGGCGGATGGGGATAGCAGAGGCAATGGTGACGAGAGGCCTTGAAATCGGCGACTGTGCCGATAGGCAGCTTTGGAAGCTGGGAACGGAGAGACGGCGCGAGCTGTAGAGATCCGCAACAAGTAACAAGTAAGATCCAAGTTATGTATTTTTAGTTTTTTTTTTCATACATAGATATTACTTAAAAGTTTAAATGGCACATAAATATTTTATCTACATTTAACAATATTGACAGTATTCCTAAACCCAAAGTAAGTACCCATACAGACTATATTACCATTTTGAGCCAGGACCTCACACAGTGGGTAATTTAACCTGAATATGAATGAGAGATGATATAGGATGATTATGGCGAGATCTTGTAGTTTTGTTACTGAATAAAGCCGACATTCCCTTAGACTGGACAGTTAATTAATAGCCCAACAGCCAATGGTATCTAGGGACCTACACTTAAACGTGCGATCCGAACCACAATTTCGACCTCATATATACGAATTGGTCTAATAATGAGAATGGTCTTTATGAATGAACTAGTATTCAATAGTGTGGACGTTGATCCCCACTAGGGAATACCGCATCCACAAGCCATCTTTTATAACTATCCACAATTCGTCTCCTCTAAGTAGCTGGATTACAGGACAACGCCACCGTCCCAGACACATTTCATGTGCCCCCCCCCCCCCCAACAAAAAAAAATAAATTAATAAAATAAAAATAAAAAAAAATAAAATGCTACTATTTGTGTTGTTTGCAATCATACATTTAAAACCAAATTTAAGAATAATAAAAAATATATTTAAACTTATACTGCAAAGAATATGGACGGTTAATATATGAAAAGACCACACGGACTTGGTCTTGCCTTGGTAATACGTGTGGTCTTGTTAATATGACTTGTCATTACAAATACAATATGTGAAAAGACCAATAAATATCTTACGTCTTATGTCACACACTTACGTCCCAGGAGGCCCGGCTGGTAGTCGACCACTGCACCTCCCGCAACTCCTCGTCCCCCGGCGACCCCTTGGATCCCGACAGGTCCGAGTGTCTCTCCGTCACGTCGCTGCCTCCCTTCGGCACCCAGCTCAACGTAGACACTCCTCTGCAGCTGGGGGGATGGCACGTGGCGGCGTTCGACCATCGGGAGTACAACTGGACGGTGGGACCCACGGGGGCCTCCTTCGACGGATGCCTGTGGAATGTCATGTTCAATGGCGAGGTCGGTGAAATTGATCTTACTGCATAAAAGCCATACTCTATACGGTCTTAAAGTAAAACAAATATTGTGTTCCATTCATTCATAGACTAAGAATAAAATTTGATGGCCAATGCTGTGCTCCACATTTATTGCATTTGTATAGCAATTCTAATGTTAATTAATTATGTTCAGTAACTTTCATTGATTCATGCTAAGTCACTAATTATTGATCATAATAAAACCAATTGAAATACGGTCTGATGTGTATATATATTTTTATTTTTTTAATGTAACTGGGGTTTTGGACACCAGAAATCGATTGGAGTTGGTCCAATGGCTAGAAAATATTACAGCACTTTTTAACCAGACGAGTGAGCGAAGCGAAAGAGCTCGTTTAAAAAAAAGGAACAGGGCGAGTTAGCGGAGAAATATCACTATCTTTTTATATGAGGATAGAAAGTGACGCTTGATAATTTTACCAAGCACATGCTCGGTCCCTATGATACCCTATGATATTTGTCTATAAACAACAGAATACTACGTTTTGCTGTTTTCAAATATGTTTTACAGAGGAGCAAAAAAAAATAATCATACCTCCATTTCTTTATTTTACTGACCAAACATCTTTCTGATGGTCAAATCAATATGGTTTCCTTACTCGTTAGTATAAAATGTTATTTTTCGTTTTCATCGTGATGGTTATAACTTTTGTTAATCTTGAACACACAAATATATTGTAATCCCTGGTGTAGTATTTACAATGCTTAATATGTCAATCGAGTACTGAGAGAATTACTGAGAGAATTACTCTCTTGAAAAAGGAAAAAGTGCCTTTTGTGTAAAATCAAATTTTTCTCCCTGTATGATTGTATATACAAATAAGTATTGTTCAATGTTAAGGTGCTGGACCTCGCCGCCCCAGCTCTCTCCCACGCCGATGCCCCCGGGTGTCCCCACACCCGGTCCCCCTGCTCCAGCTGCTCCCATAGAAGCGAGTGCGACGCCCCCCTGGCCGGCACCCCCCGCTGCCGCTGCGCCCCCGGCCACACCGGCCTGTCATGCTCCTCCCCTACCGCCCCCTCCACCATGCTGGCCGGCGGCTACCTCAAGTACACCCTCAGCTTCGAGCCGGACCCGTACACGACCAAGCTGCAGCTGAGGTTCAGGACCAGGGACCACCGTGGGGAGCTGTTCCGACTCGTGGACCAGAGGCAGAGAGAGTACGTCATACTGGAGGTGAGACGTGGTGCTGGAAGTTATTGGGGGTTTACTTTCCACTAAATCTTATATAGAATAGAAAATGATTCTTTTTGCAAAATATTAGGGGTTCCAAGTTCGGTTGCAGAATTTGTGTTTATGGCAGATGTTCGATGTCAAATAATTTTAACATCAACATTATTTCAATTTTACATAACACCAAGCTCCATGCTTATGTGCAGAATTATGCTCATATAAAAGTAAGCAAGTTGAATGAGACTGTCACTCAAACAAACGAGGGTATTAACAGAACTGTTCAGTGCTCAACAATGTGTTCTGAAAATAAAATAACATTCATTGTTGGAAATAATAAACTTCGTCAACAAAAGGATCTGGTGCGTTTCCCACTGGAAAAGTAGAGTGCTCTTGAACAGTTTCTATAGCTACACGACTAAACCAGATGACTTTGTTTCTTTCTCTCCCCCCCCCCAAGATGTTCTAAAGACAGTAAATTTTCCTTATTGAAAACAAAACAAGTATTTAAGGAGTTTTAAAACCTAAACTTAATTCCTTGAAATAAAAAAGCAAATAAAATCTATTGTATCCTAAATGCTCTGCAACAACAATTTGGAATGATTAAAATAAACCATATATGAATAAATCCAATCACTTTTTTTAACTATTCAATGTTATCGTTTTTATCAAACAAATTTACTTTATCACCTTTCAAAATTTCATCCAGTTAGTTTTCCGCATATTTATACTTATACCTTTTCTCCAATGTCACTAGTTTTCCTAAAAACTGCAAATTTTTAGTTAACCTAATAAATCCTCCAAAATTTACACGATTTTTTCTAACATTTTAACATATTATGGCTGACCAATGTGTTACAGATCGACCAGCGACATGTCCAGATCCGTTTCAATCTCAACAGCTTCAAGCCCAAGGAACAGATCCTGAGCCTTCCGCATGTGGATGTCTCTGACGGGCAGTGGCATGTAGTTAAGGTGAACAACAATAATATCTTGTTTGCCCTATTTCGTTAGATGTAAAGATTACATAAATCTATCCCTTACATAAACGCTGTTAGGAAAACGTTTTCATGAACGATTTTTCAAATATGCATTCAAGATTTCCTAATATTCTCAACATTGTTTGAAAGTTCAGGCTCTAAACAGGTTGAGCATGCACTGGAAGTCTAACGACATTTGACTTTTAATTGTTGGTGACTTTTAATAAATGTAAAAATGTTGCCACATTTTCAGATTGAGCACAACACACGGAACGCTCCCTAGAGAAAGTCGTAGAGGAATCTGTATTGGCCTATGTCACGTTATATATAATTTTTGTTTAAGGCTATTTGAATTTAGATCGAAATGCCACAAACCCGATCTCAAAAGGTCGAAAATAACACAAATTATAGCATTTTGAACTTTCGGTAATGTGCTTTTATGCAAAGTTTTACTGCCTGCCATTTATGGCTCCGACTTTCGTTTAAAGTCGAGTTGGCAAAATTGTTTTCAATTCTAGTTATCTCTTCATTTTAAAGATCCTTAAAATTAAGTTAAATGTTTTCTTTTAAGTCTTTATTTGCCGACTTCGACTGCTGTAAGATATATTATAATTACATTACGATTTTCAGCCCGATTTGAGACAGCCTATGACAATTTTAATTAAATATTTAACGTAAGTGTTAGAATTCTGTTTAACAGAAAGCAATAATTCAAAGCTCCCTCAGATGAACATTCGAGTCATAAATGGCAGGCAGTCTAGCTTTGCATAAAAGCATTTTACCAAAATTTCAAAACGCAATAACTCGCAGTATATTTCACTTTAATGACCAGGTTTGTAGCATTTTAATCTAAATTCAAAGACCTTTAAAATTATATTTAACATGACATAGGCCAATACGGTTGCCTCTAAGTCTTCCTCTAGGGGGTGTTTCCTGTATTGGAAAATGTAACAACATCGATCTTTTACATTTACTAAATGTTCCCAACAATAATCAAAAGTCAAATTTTGTTAGGATTTCAGTGCATGCTCAAACTGTTAAGTGTCTTGAGTATTAGTGTTTCAGGGCCTAACTATGATTAATACTTAATTTTTATTATTTAATTTCTAATATTTGATCATATTGATTACAGGTGCCTAAAAAACTTAAAACTTAACGAAAGTGATTAAAAAATTCATACTCCTGTGCATTTCAAAACTTCCAAAAGTTTACAGTGCCTAATTCATTGGTTGTTTGCTAAAATTGTTGCAAAAACAATTATGTATGGCAGGACAATTATTTATGCACTTATATCAGTTAGTTGATAATTTTTAAAAGTTTTACAGGGAGAAATTTCAGATGAACGGGAGATATTTTACACTTTTTACAACAGTCTGTTCCCCCAGGTTTCACGGCACGGGTCGACAGCAGCGCTATCGTTGGATGGCGGCGAAGGCCGTTACTACAATGAAAGCTTCATGTTGTCCGGACATCAGCTAATCACGGTAGACAAGCAGGAGGGGGTGTACGCGGGAGGGCCTCCTGAACATCTGGCGGGGAGGAACCCTGTGATGGCCTCCTTTGGTGAAGGTAGGTGTACTATCCAACGACCACAGTAAAGGAATAGGGAGGCCATCCAAGCGCAGTGGTGAAGCCATGCGGACAGGGGCTGGACCCACAAAAGGAGTGGGAGAACGGTGATTTAGACCTACTCTAGTCCCAACGCCACCATCAGCTTTGAGTTTCGTTGTTTGCAGCCTTAATTTGTTTTTCCAAGCCTAAAATAAAACTCAAAATAAAATATAAGTAAGCTGTTTGTCTCATGTAACGTGAGTCACCCACAAAGGTTGTGTGGGACTTGGCTTCATCACCTGTAATGTTAGTTGGGTACAAGAATTGTACAGGGTACATCACAATTATTAACCTGAACTTTACCGAGGCAATTTTTAGGTTAAAATTAATTCAATAACATTTAATTTTGATCATGTTTGGTTTTCCTGTCTGTCTGTTTGTGTTTTCCAATAAATAATCGGTATATATACCAAATTGGAACTTAACTTATGTGGTAAAGGTAGTATTATAATTTAAACTGAAAAAAATCACCTCGGGTTTTAAAGTGACGTTATTTATTTATTTATTCCAAAGTTAAATATCTAAAAAATGGTATATACGGTAAATTGTAGTACGTTGCCTACTAAAAGTTGTAAAGGGTTCATTGTTTCAACAACACCAATATAATAACATTTGGCATTCATGACTAAGTAAATAATAATTTTAGTGTAAAAAATGCTAATTTTCTATAAATTAATTGTTTAAAATGTAGACTGTTAAATAAATGTTATAACCTTTCCTCCATGAAAAACACAAACAATTTGTTGTTGGACTTCAATAATATAAACAAAACAATGAATGTAATAAAAATGAGTTGAATAATTTCTGAAAATAACAATCGATTAAAACTATTAAAAGGCCAGGAAAGAGTTAGTAAATTTATATTTATGCTTCTTGATAAATAATGATTCCACGAAAAGAACAAATCCAATATTTCATATTTACACCACACATAAATGCCCGTGGTATTTCAGAAAATTTTATGTTGATGATAAAATTTGCTTGATTGGCAAAATACAAGAATATACCACTGTTTATATTTAAAGTAGTTTTATAAAAGATCATGTTAAAAACAAATGTCAGGCGTATTGCTATTGACACACAGACTGTATTGTAACTGACCACTTACTGAAACTGCTTTTATATCATAAATAGGCCAAAGTTTGAAAGAAAAAATAACTACAAATATTAAATTATAATTGTGTATACCAATATTTTGTCTAGAATATGTTAATAGGCTATAAGGTTTCCTTGTAAACATTTATTTATAAAGTGTAAGAATTAATATTTTTAACATTTTTGTTGTTTCTTAATATAATAATACCCAAAAGGATCCTTATCTAAGATTCTTTGCCCACTATACGGAATATGAGTGCAATAAAATGTAAATTATTGAATACCAATTTTATTTTCTTCAAAATGTAAGTTGTGCCACTGCTATTATTTCAAAATAATAATAGTTTTTAGTACTAAGAGCAGAATTTTCTCTTTTTGGTTCCGCAATCAAACTTTTAAAAACGTTTAAGCATGAAAAAGACACTTTTGCTCCAAGTAATGAACAGCTTTTCTTATCATATTGCGCAATTTAACTTTAAATAGTATAACATTTTTACCATAAAGTTTATTTTTGAGGATATGCTTACAAAGTAAGTATGTTTCTTTGATTTAATTATTATAAACAAAACATTGAATTTCAATATTCTGCATATCAAATTAATAAACAATAATAGTTCATACCAAACAGCTGACTTTTCACTCCTAGGATATCACGGCTGACATTTTGAAAAAAGTGGATTTAATGCGGAATGAAACAAATATTTAAGGCATCAATAATCTATTTCGGTCCCAACAAGAACTAAGTAATAATTTAAAGTCATATTAACTTATTTATAAACTACCAAACGATTCCAGATCTATTTATTTTTAGAGGTAGAACGATTTACAACTCAAGACGTAACCAAGTGGATACATTATTTCAAATCCAATTACCAAGTTCAACTGGAAAGTTTGCAAACAAAGAAGCTTTCTCGAAGTACTATCCTTCAGGATCAGCGTTACTTATATTAGGAATACTGAAACGATTTATCTGTCTTTGTTGATTCTTTGCTACTAGCCTATCTATGTTGGTCGGTAAAGGACATGTTGTCATAAAAATAATTGCCAGGCAACTTTTCATATACATCTGTATAAGACACTCAATAATATTTCTTAAATTTAATTATTTTTCAATTACCACTCACTTATCATCACCTATTCACTTGACCTAGAACCTTGAGCATTACCACATCAGGGATCTTTTCTAGGGCATGGCTATCCGATTTGTTACAATTTATAATTTTAAATCCATTCGGGAAGTTGTGATGATGTCGTAAATGGTGCGCTCTTCCTCGGGGTTAAAATTGAAGCGAGATTTAAAAATGCCCCTAGGCATGAAATGTCACATTTTGAAAAATATATGAGGGGTGATTTTAAATATTGTTTCTTTCATGTTTTTTGTCCGAAATCTATATTTGGTCTAATACTAATGTTTTTGAAGTTGCAGACCTTTTGTATCCCCCTCTTTCATTGTTACCTTGAAAATATCTACTAAAAATATTTTACTAAAATATTTACACAAAAAATTTTAAATCGGTTTACAACTGTTGCTACAAACGCTGAGATTCTAAACCCTTGCGTCCGTCCGCAGCCGACAGTACAGCGCACCAACAAAAGCCTTCCCTTTAAACAACACAATTATTCATGGACTGAGATGAGTGAATCTGATCATTGATGGAATTCCTAGAACGACTTCATACTAATGGCGTTATTAAGCATTTAAGCATGTTTAGTTTATGGAAAGCACTGTTGCACAGCTGGTCGCATTATAAGGTCTGGATAAATAAAGTACAATATTATTAAAAACAATATCGAAAAGTCAGTTTAAGTGTTTTTCTATTTAGGTTATTTTAAACAATTTATTTTATAAACGTTCAAATGATTTATTTTATTGTGCAACCCAACTATTGGTTGTTTTGTTAGATAATAATTTGAAAGGTTATTGACTTTTTTTTAAGGAAAATTATTTTTTCTTTGAGGTTCAATTTTTATTTGACATATTCAAACCAAGCCTTAAATTTGGTATTATTTAATAGACATTCTTCTTTAAAAGTATATCGCTCTTTGCCGACTAAAGGTGGTTTTTACTTATAATGTTGATCTAGGAAACATTAGATTGTTGATTAGGAACAACGACGTTGGTGTTCCTACCAATGTTGTTCTTCATGCAACCAACTGTTTATATGTCTTTAAAAACAAAAATAAGTTAAAGAAATCATCAAGTACACTCAATATTGAATTTTTTATCTTTTGTTGTTTATTTATTATTCCAAAAGCCTTATTTATCCTGATATACTATTGATAACAGCTGATTCAATACTGTCATCGAAAATTTATAGAATGTGGCAGGGCTTTTTAAACATTATGGTAAAACTTTTCATTAAAAAAACATTTTTCCAGGAAAAAGTATTTTGAATTAAATGGTCAAAACTAAATCTCATTTTATATAAATAAATGATTTTTTTCTAACACATAAGAGTTGATATTTTAACGGTTTATTAAACTGAAATGTCTATGGAATTGTAATCCAATAATCCATTTGTTACATTTCCAGATTTTTTTGGCATGTTGCCTGAATTTGAAGTGTTGACTAACACAATGTTCAATCATATCATTTATTGGTACCCACGTCAGTGACATTTACGAGTGTATATACATACATTGTAGTTCTAATAAATTGTAATGATTTCGAGGGACAGCCGTTAACCCAATAGTGAAGTCGACCTCTGAGAAATCGAGATCGTCACATTGCACAGCAAAGTTAAAGACTGTTACAGACTAAACAGATTGAAATACAATTCGCTCCATGATTTTTCAACAGTCCAACATGTTTACTATCAGCTTATGGAAACAAACCAAACAAACTAAACCTATTTTCTTAGGGAGGTAAGCTCTGTTTACATCACGCAGAACAAATGTGTTTTAACAGTTGTCCTTACAAGCCAGTGTTTAGGTGGTTAACAAATTGCCAGACTATATCAAGAATTTACTAAAGCCCAAGGCATTAGAAACTCCCCTAAAACATTATACTGACTTGTGGGCTTTCTACGATGTGGGTGACTTTTTGGCTCATGACTGCTGGGAGACACAAGTTTGACTCAAAATAAAAAACCCGGTGCCAAAGAGAGTCATGAGTTTGTTGAAAATTTGACAAAATGGCTTTCCCAATGTAATTGTCTGCAATAAAGTGATTATAACTCCGCCCCCAGGTTGCCTGGACGACATCCGACTGGACGGCCGGCCCCTGCCTCTGCCGCCGTCCTCCAACGGGTCCCAGTGGGCGCAGGTGGCGGCCTCCAGCGGCCTCCAAGCGCACTGTCACTCCAGGAACGTCTGCGCCGACGTCAAGTGCCCGGACACGTTCCGGTGTCGGGACACCTGGAACGACTATGTGTGCGAGTGAGTGTCGTCATTTTTTAGAAGATCGCTTTAATGGGATCCTAGTAAAGGTGTGGCTACACATAGCAGGAAAGAACACAGAAAGGAAACGGACGGGACAGTTTCTGATGAATGCTTCTTGTGTTATCAAATGGGAGTGACTACACATGTCAGGATGGGACATGGTAAGGACATTCGCCGTGTCGGATGGATCGCCAGATGAGCATTCATTCGCCAAATGTCGTATCCCGTCCGTATCCCGTCCTGGTATGTGTAGCCACCCCTTCCGAAACTCAGAAAATTTTTACAGTAGCTCTGTGTAGTAAGTGTGGCGGCCGGCGGGAAGAGCAGTGTCGGACGGCTGTGCGCGCAACCTCCCGAAGTTTGACGGGTGCGCCCCTAACATCCCACCTCAGAAATGTCCTGTCCATATCCCGATATGTGTAGTCACCTTATCAGGATTTTGCCCATGTCCTGTCCGTTTAGTTTCCGTATCCTTTCCTACTATGTGTAGCCGTACCTTAAAAAGTCATAAATAAATGTAAAACATTTTAATTGCACATAAGGAATATCAGAAGTAGGCAGGCCTTATCAGCCGCTATCTTATCTGACCCCTCTACGTTATCTGTTGCGGCCAGTCCTGCGCTGCACTAGCTCATAATATGTAGTCAAACTTCCGATAAACTGATTATTTCTTTTTACGCTAACATAATTTTTTCTGCTAATCTACTACTACTCTAAACCCTGATCTAACCCGACTTGACTTAATCAAACCATTGAAGTGGTCAACCAACCTACTAAATTGGGTAATTCGTACTAGGTATTAGCTAGTACTAGTACGGAGATAGATAAAATTTACATTTTCTTCCTTTATTGTCTCTTAACACCCCACATCGTATTAGGTAGTTGTCTATTTCGGTTTTAGGTGATTTTAATAGTCAAGGTCCTCTCCTAAAAAAGACCTGTTAGTGAGGCGAAAATTGGGATAGAGCGGCGTTAGATTGTAGCTTTCGTTAGATCAGTGAGTGTGTCTTCAAATAATTCTTCAAATGTTACACCAGAGTAGGGCTAAAATTATGTTGAATTGGTTAGTAGAAAATACTTATCATATCTATTCCAGTAATAAAAAAGGTTTTAATTGAAGGCAGTTTACGAAGTTTTGGATCAATTTGCAACAAAACGCTCGTTTAAATTCTATCTATTTAATGTGTGAAATACCTTAGCAAGCTTTCAGTTTATAGTCTGATTTTAAAATATTTTGAAAATACTTCCGTAAACAGCACATCATATATTAGGCCTATTTTGAAGTGACTAATCGAATAACGTTAAACAAATTTAAAACTTATTTATTTTTAAGCTACTTATATTTCCAATATAACAACGAAATACGTAGAAAATTATAATAATGCTTAAAGCACAAAATATAATTAAACCTTAATTTAAAGTTAAATTAGTTATGTTACATATAAACGCAGTCACTCTTATACTCAATTAAATATTCATTATTTTTCTGTAACTTATTTATTTAAAGTTATAGTTTCGTTTAGTAATTAATTAAAAAATCTTTATGAAAAATGTATAATCGTATTAACAAATGTAATATGTTTCACAGCAAGTGCTGAAAGTAGGATTTAGCTAGCTCAAGATCGTGTTTTAAGCCTGAGACAAAATACAGTTCATAAAAACATTCTTGGGCTAAACAAACCCCTTTCGTCTGAAATAAGAACGCCTTTTCACTGTACTAAAATATTAAATAAATAATATAAAGTAATCTTAACATTATCTTTAAAAATATTTATACACATTCTAAAACAAAATATGTCATATTTCAAACTGAGCACCATTTCAAAATAAACAGAATACAAATAATACAATGATTTATTAAACTTATTGTTAATTGATGGTGTTGATTTTTCTTAAATTGTTTTTTTTTTTTTTTATACACGTTTATTACCCTTAGGCTGTAAATTTATACTGCCAGTATGATATAGCATTTCGTCACTAGTCCGGAAAGTGGTAGTTACCGGTGCAAGATTGAGTTTGCGAGACCGAATATTTGAATTAGATCGAACACCCGAATAAAATTTTTGGATGAGTTGCGAACAGTACTTTTTATCAAACCACCTTTAGTAAATATACATTTTGGATGAACGTTAGTGAATTTTTACCTATATTCCGCCTCTTATAAATTAAAAAAATATATAACAAAAGTGAAAAAATACCAGATGATATCCCTATTCTATTATTTTTCTCTCTAAATGCTTGCGCTGAAACAACCGTTTTTCGTGCAGTGTGATGGAAATACTGTAGTTATTTAAGCAACAATTGTAGAAAGTGTCATTTTGCTGCACTCGAGAGACATGTTTACGCACGAGCTGCAGGCGAGTGCGAAATAATTTCTCTCGATTGCAGTGAAGTTCGTACGATTTGCATATTAAATTTTTCCAACGACTGCCAAATATTTATATAAAAGAACAAATATTTAATATTTATGATAGCCTATATCATGCATTTCCTACAATTAGTTGAAAAGTTATTTAATTTTTCAGGTAGGAGATTTAACGACACTGTTTTAGCAGACTCTGAAAGATCGTCAGGGTGAATAAATCCCTTTAAATCACTTAAGTCTCTGTCATAGTTGATCGTTTGTACACTTGAATACAGTCTCACCTAAAGATGGTTTGTAGGTCATGTTTATGTTGATTCAATCGAAAAGGACCGCAAGGACAATTATATTATATACAGTGTTGCCAACTTCGTTCCTGATTTAACATTGTTTAATTGATGGCTAATGCATACTGTTTGTGTTATGATGTTTAAACACTGGAGTGCTCAAAGGAAATCTTGCGTGCGCAAAGTAAAATGATTACGGCAATCACCTATTTTGCGACGTTTATTGAGTGCGTAAACATCTGCTTTCTCGGAGAGACGTAGGAAAAGAATATTTTTCATCACACTGCATCATTTTTTACTGTTTTTGACCCTCACTTTGACCAAAACAAAAATCATTCTTTGCAGGTCTAGGTAAACTGCCTTCGACGCTAGGGCTTATATAAAACACACACAACACAAGATCTAAACTCGCTTTACACCGGTAGCTGTTATGTAGCGAAGGGTATATTTTTCCCTTTGTATATTATTTGTATAGTGTCGTGTGGTGAAACAAATCCTTCGTAATTTGTATGAAAACGTTTTACCTAGTTTCGATTGTTTAAAGTTATTGACTTCATCTCTCGCATTGAAACATCGTGAACGCATTTTCAGCCCTTTTTAAAACATATACTATTTAAATATATGTCTAATTACTGCATTTATTACCTCCATCACCCCCCGTGCCAGGTGCGGTCCTGGCCGTCTGCCCTCCCCGGACGGCCGAGTTTGCCAGGACGTGGACGAATGTCTCCACTCCCCGTGCCTCCACGGCGGCCTGTGCGTCAACCAGGAGGCGGTGGGGAGGGTCCCGGGCGGGGGCTACCGCTGCGAGTGCCCAGAGGGCTTCTGGGGGCCCCAGTGCGAGCTGGCCCACGAGCGTCAGTCCCTGCGGATAGGGCTGGGGGCGCTCTTCACCGTCGTCGGCTGCGTTCTGCTCATACTTGGTAGGTCATAATGGGTAGTCCAAGATAAACTGATAGTGTTTTAAATAATATAATACCTTGATAAACAGACCAGAGTGTGTGTCTGTGCCATTTTATGATTTAATATGTATATACTCAACATTTTTTATTTAGCATGTTGACAAATTACATTGTATAAGCTACGTCATACATGAACAAACAAAACAGGCAAAAAAACCATAGTAAAAAACATCTTATTTAAGAGTCTTGTCGTGATTAAATCCTTGACAGAGTGGTAGTATTTAAATTGGCACCTCTCCTAAATCTTTTCTGAATACGTTAAATTATTTTAGCGTTTTATTACCTATCAGAAGATTGTTAAACATTATAACTACGGAGTAAAATATTTGATTCATCAAATATTTTATCTATCAAATATTTTATCTCCCATCTACGCTGGTAGATGACTGAGTGGGAGGAACATTCAATGTGCAATCTGACTTGCTTCTAGAGTTGTATTTGTGATCAGAAAGTAGAACATTTTCTATTACAGGGGGTACCTTGCACTGGTATTGCAGCACTCTTACCCCTCAAACATCCCTCTTTAAGTGTGTACGGTTTTGTAAACAAACTTTGTTTCTACATTACCCATACATAAAAAAATCTAAAGCAGTGAAATATGGGGAACTTTCTACTGCAATAATTTGCCATAAATGAAATGATATGCCCCGTTAACAGTGTTTGTAAGAGAGCCATCATTGACACACCTGCAGTTCGTGCAATTTCTAGAGAAAATTCAAATCTAGGCGAAACTGTTACATTGATTTCAATCTATGAGTAACTCATTAAATAACTCAATAAAACCATGGGCCACATATGAATTGGTTCTGCAATAACAAATGAATTTTTTAGTAGAATTTGTCTTGTCGTGATCGCCCATTATTGTTGCCAGTGCTGATAGCCCTGTTCGTGGCGTACACCCGGCGTCGCGACCCGCCCTCCATGAAGAAGACCCCGGACGATGACGTGAGGGAGAACATCATCAGCTACAACGATGAGGGCGGAGGACAGGACGACCTCAACGCTTTTGATCTTCTACCGCTCAACCCGCCAAACCCTGGGCCAACGGGGGCGGTCAAGACCCACAACAAAAAGCTACAGGGTCAGCTGCTGATTATTACTAGTTGAGAGGAAAAAAAATTATGGTTAGATAGTAGTATTTGGTAGACAGTACCGAAAATTGATATGAGTGTTTGTGCTCTGAAGGGGTTTACTAGTAAAAGTAATCTTTTTTAACGTCCGTTTATTCAAAGTGTGTTTTACTGTACGAATTTTTTTCATAATTCTTTGAATACTCATTACTTACATTTCAAATTACTAGCCTTATATTAGTGAAAAAATAATGGAAATCATATTTGAGAGGATCTTAAAATCTTCAGTTAGAGGTCTTTCAAGCCATAAGACAGTAAAATATCAAATTATTCTAATCTAGATACAAGTGATTGATAGCAGCAGAATGGTGTAATGTTTTACTGATATCTGCCGGCTTACTGTAATTTAAGACTTTAAGGACTGATGAATGGAAAAAACTTATAGATTTAAGTGAATTTTAGTTTCAGTCAAACATAATTTTCACTAAAATGGTTTATGTTTTTTATCTGTCAGTGGTCCAAGTATCTTGGTGCAGGTGACTGGGTTAGATGTGTCAATAAAGACATCATCAGTGTTTAAAAAACGTCATCATTCCCTCGGAGAGGTCGTTTATAAGTAAAATGTACTTTAAACATGACACAAAACACGATCCATTTAATCACTGAGTTTGGAAGAACGGAACTACCATCCGACGCGCTGGTAGATGTTCAGTCATGACTGTTTTTGAAATCCTGGTGATGAGGTATTGACACCCCTAAAGCGATTATTTGCTCCAGGATATTTTGGCTTAGTAACGTAATACTTAATGTGCTACACACCCACACTCTCTTACAAACTATTTCTTATTTATAAATTACAGTATCTGAATAAATAATCTTGGTACAATTAACAAACAATTTTTATTTAACTCTAGATCACAAACAAATAAATTCTGATTAAAAAATGAAGGGGCTAACAAACAATAGCTTACAATTACTGGGGGGAATATTTAATTTAATTGATTGATATAGTCTTTAATGTCTTTGTGCTCCGGCCTAGTTACAGTGGGTAGAAATGATGACTCTGTCTCTCAGGGGGTGTTGGATCGTGGGGACATTCTCTTGTAAAATTTCCAATTTATTGACTGTAAAATAATAATTCTTGATATTAATTGAGATTTGTAGTTATGTAAAAATTAAGATTTGATTATTCTTTGAAGAGATTAAAATGGATAAAATATGGTCATTCAATCTAGGTTCAGTTGTAGGCTATATCTGTTTGAAAGTTAATTATAATTGAATCTTCTTGTAAAATTGAAAAAGTTTGTTGATGGATAAATTTAGTCTCTTGATAAAATTCTACTTGATTTCTTTGAGCTTCTAGGATCACTGGATAAAATTAGTCTATTGGAGATGGATGGAGATTACCAATATTTGTTCTTCACCAATAACCACTTCTTCTTTGGCCAGGTTATAAAGGGATTATTATTAGTGGTATTGGCTCTTCTTCCTATCTAAAATTTGGGATTAAATTGACCCAAATACTATTTTATGGGTTTATTTTACACTTGGGGTTGGGACCCTGTTTAAAATGAAGTTAACACAATGAGGCCATAAATGCAAGAGAGAGAAATTGTAGTTGATGCTCAGCAACAATGTAGTGATCACATGTTTATTCTTCAGGTTTTGATTCTTGCTTTGGAAACACTTGACACTTCACTGAATTTAATTCACTATTTTGAATCACACACTATATAAAATTAGAATGACCATGTTTATTTAAATTATTAAATTTGGTATGTGTTTGAAGTAGTTTTGTTTTCATTATAAATATATTATATTAGGCTATGTTTAAATAAATATTTACTGGGATTAGGCTATTATTATTCTTAGGTGAGTGATGAATTGATTAATATGAATATCTAATATAATTATTGAATTAGGCCTAATTAATATCTATGACAGGTAAGTTTAAATACAATATATAGGCTACCTGGGATTTTTATAATAAATATTTACATGTGGATCCGGGTTGGATTGTTTATTTGTTTATTTACCAACATAATTTGTGAACTGTTGCAAATGTAAACCATTTTGGTGAATCAGTTGATGTCGGGACGGTAATTATTTAAAAAACATTACGATTTACTAATAGATTGAACGAAATTAAGAATTTGTTTCTTTAATTTTGTACTCAACATTTTCATTAGAGGGTAAAGAAAAATCATACTGTTCATTATTATGCACACAGTGTTAGAGATCATTAGGTTGTACTCCGATTGATTGTAAACTATTGATTGTAGGTAATAAATTAAAAACTCAAAGAGTATAGAAATGCTTGCAGTATGTAAATTGACACTGTAAATTACCAACGGTAGGTGTGACGCTTAATATTCTTACATTTTAATGGTTCTATTTTATGGATTAGAAAGTTATTACAATTGATAATTAATGTTAACAAATTTTGTTTTTTAAAAAAGCTTGTAATACTGTATCAATAAAAGTCAAAATCCATTCCCTTAAGGTAATAGATCTGCGATATAAACAAACTTCATGGAGTTACCTTTTATTTCCCCAGTGCCAGAACTGATAGAGGAGACCAGCCTGGAGGCGAGGATAGAGGGTCGCCGGCGCCGCGCCGACGCGGAAACCTCTGGCCCTCCCTTCGACGACCTCAGGAGCTACGGCTTCGAGGGCTGCTGCGACAGCGTCGTGGGCAGTCTGTCCTCCCTGGAGTCTTGTAAGTGTTACATTCCACTAACTTAGCATCACCAGTTCAACAATTTAAAACTTTTTTTAGGAAGAGGAGGGAAAAATGCAAGCAAAGGTCAACTTATCGTGTGGGACTTATTTAAAAAATGGGTTTAGACTCTAAAAAGAACTCTTCTTCCACTTCAGTATTCTAGCCTGAAACTATTCATCACATTACGTCACGCTAGACCTAATAAGGCTTACGCCCGTAGGATTCGTTTCTTATCCACCCTCTCGTTCAGGGAATCTTTGCCACCTCATGGTACAGATAGGTTTTCCTTTCCAGGAGGATGCCCTGGACGAACTGTGATAAACAATCCCAGCTGCCTTAATCCACCATAATCTTTCCGCAGACCGGGTCCTTGTAGAAACCCAATGTTTTCTTATAGCATCCATGCTGGGCCTTTCCCAACGCGTAAAGCTGAAGAAGGTGCGTTCCGCGTCGTCGGGAACACCCAGTCATTAGATGCATTCCGAAGGACCGGTATTGCCCATCCGGTTAAGGTAGAACTTGAAGTATTCGTGAACTGTCAGGAACAGAGTGAGGTTATAGTCCACATCACCATTCTGCCTTCACTCATGGTTGGTCCTGCACAATGAGTATCGCAATCCATCGTCCTCGGGCGTCGTGCTCCCGGCTGTGTTGCCCCTGTTGGGAGGTTCGGGAGCGCCCTTCGGATCTCGCAGCATCCTTGCCGATCTCACCTTGTCTCTAATAAATCGTTTTCTTAACCTGCCAAGAGCTTGACAGGGATGACTACGGCAACCAATAGGACGGCAGGTCCGGATACTGTTTAATAGGTGGAACACACAAGGAGAGTAGCTTGATGTTGAACCCGGGTGGTTCGCAACCTGTAGAATTTCTTGTTGAGAGCGTTTGCTCACACCCCTTAAAAGAGCATGGACTGGACTGTAGACATTAATGACCGTCTTCTGCTGGACCGTGGGCCTGCAACTCCCTAAGATAAGAGACCGCCTTAGCAGCCTTGTCCACCTTACGGATGATCTGGTCTCTGCAGCTCAACTTGTTGTCCACCATGACTGCGAGGTTGCTGGCGCAAGCGATGACTGGACCACTTCCCTTCCCACTTTCAGTGGGAAGGCGGTTTCAATTCTTTTCTCGGTGAGGATCACGGTCTCTGTATTTTTTAAGTTGAAGCGAAAGACCATGACCGGACATCAGGCGATGACCACGCCAAGGCATGGTTCAACTTTAGCTTGGCCAGCTCAATGTTGCGTGGCCCGGTGAGAGCCAAAACGTCATCGGCGTACCTAACTAAGATGTTTTCCTCTGACATTTTGGACCTCAGGAGGCTGTCATAAGCGATATTCCAGAGTTCCGGGCCGAGTATTGAACTCTGTGAGGCATCGGAGGTGACTTTTATCGTCCACGCTTCATCTCGGGTATCGTAAATCAGACGCCTAGAGCGGAGGTAGTCCTCGATGAGCTACAACAAATATGTTGGAATGCGAAAGGTGTTGCGAGGAGCATTTCTCCACTCTTGTTATGCTTCTTGCTATGCTTGATATCAATAATGCCTTCTACTTGGTGAGATGGGTCGATATGTTGGATGCATCTTAGTTGTAAATAAATTTATTCTGAATCATTTTAAATTATATAATTAAATAATCATCTTATATACAAATTAAAAAAAGTTGAATAGCAATCTTATACCCTTTCTCAAAATTTAACTTTCTACAGGTGGTGACCCGGACGAGCCTGTCAGATACGTGATGCTCGGTCCCCGCTTTGCAAGACTGGTCAACATATACGCTACTGCTCAGAGTTCTCCTAGCGAAGGGGTCTTGGAGGCCACCGTATAGTAACAGTCTAAAGGAATATATTTAATGTATGTATAAATGAAGATTTTCATTCGCTACTCAGAGCTAATGTTTTGTTTATAAAACTTATGTTTCATATGCATATTCAACAGAAAATCTTATTACTTTCATTATAATCATTAACTCAGCTTCCTTTTATAAGATGTACATGTATTAAAATACAGTATAAATACAATTTTAAAATGACTAATTTGTTATCATGCAACTGTCTGCTTCACAAAATTTAGAATAATTTTTATTTAATAAAATTATTCCACTTTCAATAGAGATTTTTGTTTTGTTTTTTGTTTGTTTTTTATTTATTTAAAAAAATCACATCATTTACAAAAACTTTAATTTTTTGTTCCCTGCAATAAGTATTTTTGGATGTAATTTATTTAGATTCAATATCACTCAATATTGCAAAAAATATATTTAACCTATGAGGAAAATAAACTCACGATTAACTATGATTAGACAACTTACAAATTAAAATGCATGTCATAATTAATTTATATTTCACGACTTTTACTGGGTGTGATCATTAAGTCATATGTAGACTATTATTATCTAAAAACATTTTTAATCACACCTAATTTTTTATTTAAAGCTGGTAAACGTATAACTTTTTTGAATAAACTGTTCCATTAAAACTAAAATGAACTGAGTATTTATTAAAATCAATCATTCTTAGAAAAACAACTAACAATGTTGATTTTTTTATTTAGATTTAAAATATGTTTCTTAATAATTTAAATATTCTAATACAAAGGAACATTATTAAATGCTTATTTTTATATATTGCCTTTTGATTACAGATGTTTTTCCTGTGGAAGATATAGAGACGAAAAAGAAAAACAGCCACATTATCTTCGATTTTTAAATATGATCATGTGTATATAATTATATCAATGATTAATGTATTCTTCATTTATGAAATGAATATTGTTATACACAATAAATTACTTATGTTTTTTATGGTTCAATGACATACTTTGAGTAATGTTTGGTTGTTTGTAGCTTTAAAGTAAGACATAATTTTTTATTCCTCACCAAACGACTATTAAAATTTTACATTTTGAGAAATGTTGTATTTGAAACTCAATTATTGTCAAATAAATTTGTTAAAAATTGTTAATACTTGTCTAAATAGCTACTTAATACACTAATAATAGTACTTAAAACTAATAATATAGTTTGTAAATGATGTATATAATCCTTATGAGTATTAAGTAAGACTTATACAAAAATTAATTATAAAAATTATTATAAAAAGTAATGTTTTTTGTATAATATATATATAATATTTTTTATATATAAATAAAATTCTGAAACCGTTTTATAATTCATATTCTGCTTTTATCAATCTAAAGAAATACATTACCTCTGAAGTTATTAAGTTTTATCCATCACCAATTTATTTTTAGATTTTTTAAATTTTAATTGGCGAATACAAAAATCAGCGACATTTTCCTAAAAACAATACATGAATTCCTTTCATATGTTATATTCTCTAACCTATCATTGTTTAAAAATGCCTTTTTATAGTGAACAGTAGGCCTAAACTACTTTTATTATCATTATTAACATTGAGTTAGGTGACATTGCCTATCTTAAAATTTACAATCCAGACCTTTGAAATGTCTTGTTCTAGAAAACAAGATATCGTAGACCATATCGATATCTGATAGCGAGTAGTGTGCTGTCGTAGCTGGAATGATGCGAACTGTCTCGTCACATCAACTACATCGGGAGAGTGTGAAGCAATGCAAAACACAGTAAAGTTTATTTCGCATTTGAGTCAGTAGTTTGGCTATAAACTTAGTTGTCTACCAGCTAACTCTACTAACTCCTTTTTATGGTAATCCTTCATATTCACTATCGATAAATTTCTTACTTTTACACATGATACAGATAAAATACTCATATGCGTCTGAGTATACGATACTTTGAATACACATACATTTACAATTCATTGAGAGAAGCCCTGCTAAAAACCTCCAGTAAAAATAACCACAAAAGTCTTGCAATCAGGCTTAGCAATTATTTAATCAAATCAAAATGTTTTCTTGAGTATTCTTATTTTATTTCAATAATTTGTTGTCGATTTATATGAAGTGTAAGTATGTAAATAATATATATGTAATATAATGTTTGTAAAACACAAGTTTAACTATTTGTACGAGCTTAGGAAATAAAGTATTTTTTTGTTCTTTAGTCCTTTCTGATCATTTTCCTAGCCATGTTATAACAGGGTGTTCAGAAACTCTCTTTCAAAACTCCGTGTGGTGATTCCTTGGATCAAAATGGCCAAAAATAACAAAGAAATATATGACCTGAAATGCTTCGTTGAGCCACTAGCTGCCATTTTTTTCACTTAATAATTTTTCTTTCCATTGCAGATAGGCGTATTAAGTTGAACTTTAACATGGACCTTCATCATATCTATGTTCATTCCCAGAAAAAGAATTGTTGTTTCCGATGTGTATTTTCAAAATGGCAGCCATTTTTTTTATTTTAAACTCAAATATCTCAAAAAGGGAAACATTTTAAAAAATTGTACAAGTTACTAAAAAGTAGAGAAACGACTTTATCTAATCATTGATCCTAATTTTGTAAGGATCAGACAACAAATTATGGAGGTATTGCCATTTTACAGCAAAAAAACGTTGATTTTGCATGGTAAATCATTCAAATAATGGTTATTTTAATAAAAAAAAATCGCCACAACTCTATTATTTGCTATCACATACAAACGTGATATCGTTGGTTAGGTAATTAAAGGTGTCAAGTTTTTAGTTACTTGTACATATTTGATCAAATTGACCGTTTTTACGATATTTGAGGTAAAAAGTCTAAAATGCCCGCTGATTTTAAAATACGTATAGCAAAAAATATTTTTATTCTGAAAACTAACATTGGTGTGATAAAGATTCATGCCAAATTTAACTTAATACACTTATCCGTTCCTAATTTTAGGACATACAAGAGCTCGTTCTCTGCTCGAAATTCAACCAAAATTCAGTTTATCTTGAACCAATTTACAAATTTTATACAGAGTGGTTGAAAAGTAACTTACACTTACTCCTTAAATTTTAAACTATTTAAAATATTTGAAATCGATTTGCGGCACCTTTCTTGGATATGTAATAATAATGATGGTACAATAACCTCATGTCCAATAAGGTTGCCGAAAACCAATTTTAAATATTTAAAAAAGTTAAGGGGGGATGCAAGTTACTTTTCAACCACCCTGTATAACTGAAATATCTTTTCTTCCTGACTGCTTGAAAGCATTAAGGCTGCTGTCTACCCCAACCAAAACAACAACAATGACGAATGCCGCCTCGCGGCCGTAGCGCTAGGCGAATTTGATGGTTGCAGAGGTTTACGGGGATCATGTTTCAGAATCAACCAATTGAGATAGAGATTGGCTGTTAACTTTTTCTAAAAGTAGAAAAAATTATCTAGTCGGTTATCTTTTTAGAATTTTAAAATAAAATTTCCAATTTCAGTAATAACTGTCTAAAATCATCTGTTTTTTAGTTTTGTAAACGCAGAGGTTTACGGGGATCGTGTTTTAAAACTAACCTCTTAAGATAGAGATTGGCTGTTAAATATTTTTAAAGTAGAAGAAAGGATCTAGTCGGCTATCTTTTTAGAATTTTAAAATAAAATTTCTAATTTCAGCTATAACTGTCTAAAATCATCTGTTTTTTCTCGATTTTTAACTAAAGTTTTCTATTAGTTTTAATGAACTAATTATAAAAGTGTAACAGAGGGAAATTAGTACCGTTATTCTTCTTTAATATGACACTTTAATAATAGCTGTAGGCTTCATTTGGCAGAAGATAACACGATTCTAAAAAACCCTTGCATTTGGGTGCGCGCCAGGGGTAGACCAGAGCCCGGGACCTCCCCGGTCTACCCCTGGCGCGCACCCAAATGCAAGGGTTTTTTAGAATCAAGTTATCTTCTACTAAATGAAGCCTAGACCTATAAATAAGGTGTCATATTAAAGAAGAATAACGGTACTAATTTCCCTCTATGACACTTTTGTAGTTAGTTCATTAAAACCAATAGAAAACTTTAGTTAAAAATCAAGAAAAAACAGATGATTTTAGATAGTTATAGCTGAAATTAGAAATTTTATTTTAAAATTCTAAAAAGATAGCCGACTAGATCCTTTTTTCTACTTAAAAAAAGTTAACAGCCAATCTCTATCTTAAGATTTTAGTTTTAAAACACGATCCCCGTAAACCTCTGCATTTACAAAACTAAAAAAAGATGATTTTAGACAGTTATTACTGAAATTAGAAATTTTATTTTAAAATTCTAAAAAGATAGCCGACTAGATCATTTTTTATACTTTTAGAAAAAGTTACCAGCCAATATCTATCTTAATCGGTTATTTCTGAATCACGATCCCCGTAAACCTCTGCAACCATCAAACTCGCCTAGCGCTACGGCCGCGAGGCGTCATTCGTCATTGTTGTTGTTTTGGTTAGGGTAGACCGCAGCCTTAATTGTTATTACAACAGCTGCCTATAGATTCAATAAATTATCCGTCTTACATCAGATTATTAATCCAATTACATAATTTTGAACAATTTAATAACATTAATGTTTGCTTAAAAGAGGGTGCTAAAGTAATAGAGCGTGCGCGGCCAAGTGTCCGATGCGGTAACTACCAGAATACGTTTTGCTTTTGTGCACAATCATTTTATGGTATCGCGGGTCAAAACTTAATCTGATCCCATTTTGCGTTTTAATTAAATTTCGATAAAAATGGGAGGGTTTTTTAATGAAAGATAAAGATTTGAGCTATTTGATTCGCCTTTTGATTTGTTATATTTTGAATCCATATTAAGTTATAAAATTCTAAAGTTAAACTAAACTAACACTTTGAACCATCATAGCTTAATACGGATTCAAAATATGAAAAATCAAATAGCCCAAGTCTTAATCTTTAATTTAAAAGCTTTTCCTTTTTTATTGAACTTTAAATTAAGATAAAAATTCGAGCAGGTTAAGCACTAATATACATAACTCTGCCCTCACATGTATAAGTTGTATTAAAAAATAATCAAATATAATTTCTGATATGTGGGATGTAAGGATAAAAAAATACAAAAACGTATATTTTAATGAATTTGTTATACTATTAAGTTTTTATTGCAATTTCAAGATTCCTTCATTGTCGAATAAGTTGAAAACGAAATTAAACACCTTAGTCTGATAGGGAGCAGGAGCATATCCATATATATTTTGCAGCTATCCGATGAAATGGAACCGCACATAAGTAGACATAGCTGAAACATTCGAAACTTTTATTTTAAGATTGAAAAACACTGATATTTCAGAAAGTTAGAAGCACACTATAGATATGATTAGAATCTAATACAATTGTTTTATTTGATTCATGTCGTTTTAAGACTTTCATATTGAAAATCATAACGAAATTCACCCCAAGAGCATCATTAACTTATTCACTTGTTTCTATACTATACTATACTATTTTTTATGTCAACGTAGCTCGTCTAGACTCAGAGGCATTTGGGGTAAAACATTTTGTATCATAACTTTTTGAAATATTTTGCACTCTTAAAATATTAAGATACTTCTTAAGATATCAAACAGACAATAAATTCACTATGATCAATTACCCAAGAGCTCAAATGTATTGAACATAAAGATTTGTCAGATGGTACAAAAATCACAAAAAAATGATGAAAGATTTGACTTTTTTCAACTAATCTGTTAAACAAATACAGCGAAGCAATTTCGAACATTTGAAGAGTCAGAAATAAAACTTACTAAGTCCCTCAATGATTTAAAAGATATCAATATTGGGATTATCAACAAGTATCTCAATCGCAGCATACCTGCTTACCCAAAAGGGAGTTTGTGATTCATAAGTTTTATAATAAATCAAGTGTGGGGCTGGATTTGTATATTTATTCCTTGCATTGAAGCAAACGTACTATGCATGCGATATAATCATGCATCCCCGTTGCTTAGTGTTCTGTCAGCCCATAAGTGGTTTTATCTTATTTCATGATATTTTCAAAACGACTTGAGGTATTGGTCTGAATCTTGGCATGACTATTATTAAAAGGGTTTTTGTATGTCCATTAGTTTTTAATTGTTAATTTTGAAATTTCTTTTCATGACGGTTTTAAATGGCGGTCGTTTAAAATTTCCAAATGTAAACATAAAAAGATTGTTCAAAAGAATGTCTATAAATAACAACATAAATGCTACTAAACGTAAAACAAATATGAAACTGCTGATAAATAATGTTAAGTGTCCCCTTTGCACCAACCATGCATTACATCTTTCATACATTTTAATGATAATTTATAATCACCTAAATAAATATATAGTATTACACTCATGATCGAATAAAAAAAGCTATTGAGCTATTGTTGTTGGCAAGGAAGGGTCGAAGATGCGAGGATTGCAATAAATACTGTGGGGAGCCAGACAGCTTCAGAAGCCAGCAGATGTCTCATGACTCGGTTCACGGAAATGCTGACCATGACAGTGGAGAGCGTTGGTGATTTACAAGCAACTGTTATCACCTAATAAGCTTTCCGGCAAGTGTTTCTTGTGTGAATCATTAGGCATAGCATTTTGTGTTGTGAATCTTGTGTGCATAGCATTTTTATTTTATTTTAAAGATTCTTTTGATCCAACCTATGCCTTGAAATGTTTGATCATTATGGTTTTTCACATATTTGAAACAAGACACTTCACAAGTTGAAATTTTTACTCGTAAGGAAAAAATGACAATGTTGGATACTGTACCGAATTTCGTCGCTTTGTCATACTAAAATAATTTACGTTGTTTATTTTGAACATTTATACATTATTTATTCATACTTACAATGAATGAATGAACATAAATGTGATATAGACGTACAGGTTTATAAATTACTTTCAAATAAAAAAAATCGAAGGATTGGATGCATAACTTAGAAATACAGAAAAACCTTATTCTATAATGTATCTTAATTTAGTTTAGTTATTTCTTACACAGTACATTCAAAATGCACTTTTAAGCAATGGTCATCTGGACCGACTGCTTGGCTAGAAGTAAATAATAATATATTATAAAAGATTACAAAAAAGTTTAGTTCTGAACATTTCACAAAGAAAAAAGATTAGCAATAAAATAAATAGAAACATGTTTTTAATAATTATTCTTATGGAGTTAGTAATATACAGAATAAAAATTAAAAGATAAATTCATAACTATCACCAAATGACTTGGCATGCTTAATACCAGGTTTAAATACCATATATTTCAGAACTTTTTTTATTTACATATAGGAACTTAATGAACTTACTTCTGTGGTTTGATATTTTTTAAATTGAAATCTGATGTAAGGATCTAACCTATACTTCCAATAATGAACTAAGTAATTTGCCAGACAACGCCAATCCCTCCCATTAAAATGTTCAAATTGCTCCTCACAATCCAGTGCAATAAAAAAATAAATAAATAAATAAATAAAAACACTGTTTTCTGTTTTCTCTACAAGAGGAAATAAGAGTATCATCCAACAATAAATAGAGATTTGTTACTTTTGATTTATCTTTGTTGAATGATATAAATTTTGTTTTATCATTATTAACTTTTAAACTGTTATCGTGAAACCAATTAATAATCTTTGAAATTTGGATGAAATTAGAAATGTCCAGCTCTGAATGATTTGGATTAGAGTTGTAAAAGGTTGTGTCATCTGCAAATAATATTACACTTCCTTCTTCTGGGACATCTGCCAATCGGTTTATATCAAGAATAAAAAATGAAGGACCTAGGACTGTTCCTTGTGGCACTCCTATGTTGATGATTGAGTAATCTGATATAAATTTTGAACTGGTTGGATGGTTATTCAGTTTTATTTCCGTGTAAGTTTTTCTATTTGACAAAAACGAATCAATCCAATTCAGTGATTTGCCATATATTCCATAAGACATTAATTTATTTAAAAGTAATTCATGATTCACACTGTCAAAGGCCTTAGCAACATCCAAGAAAATTGCTGAAGAAGTAACATTTTGATCAAGGTCACTGGTAATTGATGACATTAATTTATACATTGCATCCACAGTGCTTCTTTTCTTCATAAATCCAAATTGGTTATTTGAGATAATAGACAATTTTTCAAGGTAATTTATTAGTTGATCATGAACAATTCTTTCAAATATCTTAGAAAAAACAGATGTTAAAGAAATGGGTGGGAGGTTAGTAATCTTATTACCCTCTTGTTTATTTTTTATAATTGGGACTACTTTAGACAGTTTCAATTTTTCTGGGAAAACTCCAGTTGTGAAATAATTGTTTATTATAAATTGTAATGGGCTTGAAATTAAGTATGCACTCCGTTTTAAAATGAATGTAGGTACATCATCAGGCCCACTTGATGAGGAGTTTTTAAGACTGAATATAACCGATCTGACTTATTTTTCACTAATTGGGTAAAACTGATAAAGTAACTCACTCTCATGTTTTACACATCCTTTTATCAGAAGAGGTTCATTGGAATTTTTCAACATTTTCGAAACGGTAGTGGAAAAGAACCCATTTATTTTTTCAGCTATTATTATAGGATTACTAATTTTTTGCCCATCCTCCAGGGTGATTTCCTCAAAGTCATTATTATCATTATCTCCAACTTCAGATTTGATAATATTCCAAATTTTTTTTGATTTATTAAGGTTATTTTTTATTAAATTTGAGCAGTAGTTTTCTTTAGCTGATTTTAACACATTATTGTATACTTTTTGATATAGTTTGATGAATTGGTCAAATTCTTCAGATTTGTTATATCTTCGTGAAGAATAAAGTTGCTTAAGATGTTCTCGAGATTTTAAAATACCTTTTGTTAGCCAAGGAAGTTTTTTAACTCTAATTTGCTTTTTAAATAAAGGGAAGCTTTTCAGATGACACAACAGATGACTGAGGCAATCACATTGCTCGCTCAGGTTCAAGCCCAACAGGCAGCAGCTCATCAGGTGCCACTCGCGGCGAACCCTCTACAAGCGATGTTTCCAGCCGAGCCTCCAGGTCCTGTCGGCCCTCCGCCAGACCCAGCCTTCGACTGGGACCGACTCCGCCAGCCGCCCTCTACGACCTTCCTGGCAGTCACTGAAGGCCAAGTCCAACTTCTGGCAGCGGGACTCCTCGCTAAACTACCCCTGCTCACCGGACGGGACCACCACGATGTGGCGTTCGTACTCAACGCGGCCTCAAACTACCCGACGCTGGACGCCTTCTCTCGCAACGTTGTGTACCAGCGCATGAATTTGTTGTACATAGCAACCCACCATGGATGGGGAAACGCAATTCAGGCGTCGGCGGCCCCTTCGGCGACAGCGGCAGTCTTCCCGCCGGGCTTTCAGCCCACCCCTCAGCCCGCCTACCGACCTCGGACTTACGGCCGCTAACCGCAGCAGCAGCAGGACCAGCCACAACAGCCACGTCAGCAGCGTAACCGTCGCAACCGTCGAGCTCCAGCAGCCCCAGCAGAGGCCCAGGGTAACAACAACAATTGATTGACTAGCTCCGTTCTCTTTTATTTAAGCCTGTTTTAATTATTTTATTCTGTTTGTCTCGTTTATATGTTAGGATTTTCTCTTCATGGCTCCTTAAATGTTTTCTCTTTGTTTTAATGGTCTTAGGGCCCTTTGTCCCTTCTGGGCGCGCACCCTTGGTTTTGGTGTTCTCAATTGTATTCTGCAATAATAAATAAAAGTTACTGACGCCTCACTCCCCTTCTGGGAGGGGGCGCCGAGGCCTCCTTTGCCTCCACTCGTCCTCGCGGTGCTGCCGCACTCGTACGACGTACTCTACCCCGTCTTCGGACCTCGTGGAGTGCGCCGTGCGGATGCGGCAGTCATCGGCTGGACACAGTGGGAGGGAGGTACTCAACAACTGTACAACTTTTCTGTTGTGCTATAAATCTACTATGAAATTTGTTAAATTGATCTTGGACTGTGGTTGCATTAAATACTTCACTCCATGATTCATCACTGAGACACTGTGTGAACTTTTCAATATTTGAAATATTGAAGTTTCTGACCCATGTACAAGATGACTTTTTACAAATGTTATCACAAATTTTAACGATAATAGACTGACCAAAATGATCTGATATAGGAGAATTAATCACACATATATTTTCAATTTCTGAAAGTGTATAGTTCGTTGCTATATTATCAATACAAGACTCAGAGGATATTGTAACTCTCGTTGGAATACTTATGGTCAATTTCATTCCATGTGATTCGAATAAATTTTTAAGGTCCAAATAGCCTTTATCTCTTTTATTCAATGCATTTACATTAAAATCACCACACATAATACATTTATGGGAGTTCACTTCTAATATTTTACTTAAACACACATCTAAACCATTATAAAAAATATCTCGGTTACCTATAGGTGATCTGTATGTACATAATATATTAATAATAGTTTTTCTATTAGCAATTTGAATTCCACATACTTCAAAATCTTTGTCATGGCAAATTGAATCAAATTGAAGTGATGTATTTTTTAGACTATTCCAAAAATACAAACGCCTCCAAATTTATATAATTTTCTGCTATAAAATGATCCTAAATAATAGCCAGGAATTTGAATTTTGGTTATTTCATGATCTTTAAGATCATGATCGGTTATACAAAACAACATCAGGGGTTTTCTTCATCAAGAAATATTGTAATTTGTGTGATTTTATTTGAAATAGTTTGTACATTTTGATGTAATATCTTTAAACTAATCGAACCTTTGTTTAGATTTTTTAACTGTTTATTTAATATCGTTATTGTGGTAGTCTTTTATCCAGAATCGATCTTTTATGTGTTTTCCTAAAAAATGATTGAATCCACTAATAATACACAGGAATATTTTGAATACGCTCTACCAAAAATTCATTTCTCATTATTTTTCGCAAATTATTTTTGATGTGCATAACTTACTGTGTAAATTGAGATGCAGACCATGTTGTGTGTACAATTGCGATTTAAAAATTTTAAAGAAATAAATGTGATGTGATCAAAGTTTTTTGACAGAGCATCAAGTTTAAGATTAAATTTATATATTGCCCTATTCAAATAAGGTAGATCATACCTATACGGTACTCCAACAAGTAAAATTTTGTATGAGCCATGTTTTCAAGTTTTTTTGCAAACTCATTTTTTAAAATTTCCATGTTACAGTTTCAATGTCATTGGTTCCGCACATGAGAATAACGAAAATCATGCTTCTTCATTGTTTTACTTTCACTTTCCATTTCATCCAAAAAATTCTTTGAAAGTCCGTTTGGTTTAAAATACAATGACACCTTAGACATGTGCAGGTTCTTTTGAATAAGTTTTCTTAGTTCCCTGCCATGACTGTCTGCAAATATCTTGATATTTCTTTCTTCCCTGGTTTGTATATTTTGATTTTCATTTATTTTAGAATCTGTACTATTTATTTCTGTACTATTTTTCATTATTACTGTTAGAGCTAATATTTTTTTGAGATTTGCTCACTCACTTCAAAGAAACATACTTCTGAGGTCACTGCATTGGACAAATCACTTTGATTATTTGTTTCTTTACTCTTAGAAAGGATTTTATTGCCTCTTTTTTTATTTCTTGACTCTTTGCATATCTTTGGGGTTTTCTTATTTAGTGCATTTGTACTTTCTTCCTTGAGTGAATCATGATCTTTTGGAATGTCTTCTAGTGGTAGGAATCTGTTTCTTATTGGGATCTCTACATTATTAGTCACTTGTGATTTAAGAGGATATTTAGGATTTGTAAACGTAACTTGAGCTTCAGGCTTTCCTTTTATAGACTTACATTTGGTCGTACTAACTATCCGTTCTATTGTTTCATTCATCGTATCATTCTTTACATTATCACTGGTGATACAATTAGAAATCATCTTAATATCATCACTTTTCACCAAGCAATCTAAAAAATGTTTCGTATTTACCAGAACATGAAGTCCACATTCAAATGTATATGCTTGTTGGATGGTTGGTACTTCAATTATTTTATCATCATTGGTTACATTTTGAGCAAAAATCTTTGCATGTTTGAAGTTTGTACCAACCAAGCTGTCAAAGTGGTAAAAAGTTGTGTTTTTCTTGCAATGAACTAGTAAACTCCAGTGTGTTCCGTTTGATGTTTTAGGGTTCCAAGTTTGTGTTTTTGGACAATTGTTCAAGCAGAAGAAGGTGTAATTGACCTTATCAAATCCCAGAGCAGTTAGAGTCAAAATGTTATCATAAGTCTTTCCATATTTTAAAATTTGGGTGGTAGATGGTCCTATGAGAAGTACTTGTTCATTGTTTTTAGCAACAAAGTCATTAAATGAGTCAAAATATGCTTGAATGAAAAACATCATCAATCCACTTAGATTCTTCAAGTCCTGTAAGTGAATACTTATTGCCTTTCTTAATGGATTCCTCTAAGGTACGTGATGCCTTAGATCTTGTCCTAATATTTGATTGAAACATCATTCAAATGTTTTAAGTCCAATAAATGTATCCTTGTTTTTCTTTAAGGTTAGAGTAAACACTAGATTTCAAAGTAGCGAAATAAAGATATTTAAACAGTTTTAATGCTAAATTTTATTTACTTAGTTTTGAAATATGCCTTTTTTGAAGCTTATTAATCTGTTGAGTAAAATATAATGTATAAATTATTTAAATTATCCAAATTTTAAGAGAATAATTTTTGTAGTTGTTGTTTTCAATATGAACAGCTGTTAATTTATTTAAATTTTATTTTAAATGTATTGACGCAGGTGTCTTGCATTGCAGAACATCTTTTATTTATTTTATTATTATGATCTGTAAGAAGGTGGCTGGCTATGACAGCCATACGATGTATATAAATATATTCTTTAAAAACTACGTCTGATGCGTCAAAATTTAAATTGTAATCAGGGTGCGATTTTATTTTTTGGGCAACTTTAAATAATAGGTTTTGTATTACGTGTAGTATGAAATAATTAGTACTAGTATTGAAGGCTGAAAATTAATCGTCATTGCTCTGTAATCGGTTTCAAGGACCAAAAAGGAATTTTGACATCTAAAGTTGCTTAACAAGAAATTTCTTGAGTTTTTGAGATTTAAAATAATTTATATTGAAACATCTTTTAAAATCACATTATGTTAATTCTGTCACTTTTCTTTATTGGTGAACTTATTGAAACATGTTGTTGGTGCCCAACACTAACAACATATAAAAAAATCAGAACTACCCGACCTTTTGTATACCAAAATGTATAATTTTACTGGACTAAAAGGTATTCAGATTTGATTTGTAAATTTTTTATAGTTTATTATAAGATAAGTTTATCAGGTAAATATCAAGATTTTAGTGACCTTGGCACCAGCGAGTGAAGGAGAGGGAGAGAGGAGTGATGACGCATTTCCAACGAGGGGGGTATTGAAATACGTTGTATTTTCCAACAACTTCTGATCCTATAAATTCTGTGGTACTACAGTGGTTTTTAAATGAAAATACCGGTTTGAATCGTTTCTTCAACAAACTACCGCCAAAATAGAGTTCAAAAGTTAATTGATAGTCTTAATAAATCATTAAATATAGAACTTAAGTAGCTTTGACAAAAAAAAGTATTTTTACTTAAAACGGATGTTTGTTAAAAATGACGTCATTTTTCTGAGAGGGCGGGGGTCAGACAAATTATGATGGTAGGATGATTTTAGGGGGAGGGGTCCAAAAATAGCCTAAAAGCGATGACGTAATTTATGGACGGGCCCTATCATGTAAAATAATAATATTAATAATAAAATAAAAACGATATTACATTTACAATCGGTTAATAACCATAAAACTTTCATATAGTTTAACTGTGGTGTGTATATAGGTTGAATTAATCTAAATTCATGCTATAACCTATAGTCCTATTTAAAGCAGAATTTTCTGTCTGTGATGTTAAAATACGATATTTCATCGTACTGCAAGCAAAACACAGGTTTTCTGCTCTGTTGTTAGTCTGCAAGGTCGGCGTTTGCAATTTGTCATCTGAAAAATGCATGGCAAAACGTCTGTTCAAGACTTTGATACGGAAAAGAATAACAACTACAGCAAAATAACTAGAGTTTAAAAGTTACTAGTTAAAATTATAATTTTGAATATAAAAAATATAATAAAAAACAAATTTATTAGAGATTGTCTGTTATTAGAATTCTCTTTAATTTAGAAACAAACTGTGGATTCAATTAGAAGTATAATAATTTAACTTAAAATTTAAACCACTTTAATTCTTAGGGTAGTAGTAATGGTAAGCCAAATTAGAATACAGACTTAAGTTAAACCACTACCCCTCAATAGCAAAATAGTTCTCTGTTAACATTTTATAAAATAAGTTTCTGATTGTCAGTTTGGAAATTGTCGCCACGGTTGCTTGTTTACTTATAGAGTGCGCTAATAATCCCTTCAATTTAAAACTTTTTCAGTGTTCCCATCCCGTACACCACGCAGGATTAAGGGTAAAAAGGGTTGTAGGAATAAATAACTATAAACAATTTAACCTATGGTTTTTTGATGTATTTAATATTTCTTGTAGATTTTTAAATTCAGTTTTGAGTCAACATACTCTTTTTCTGCTTTAAGAAAATGGGAATGCAATTTCTGTTCTCCCCCCCCCCCAAAAAAAAAAATCCATAAATCCCCACTAAATCACAAAAATCACCATCAAAGTTTGCCACGATATCACAAACAGCGCTATCAATCCCCCCTGTGGGCTCCCCTGAGTAAAGGAGCAAATTAATATATAGGTATTAATAGCTTATTGCAAAGAATATAAATATAGGCCTATATAGCCAGTTCAATGGCAAGGTATTTTTATTTTTAATTTTAATTTATAGTAAAAAGTCCCGTTCACAAATAAAACTCTTAAATGACATTCATGCAAACCATCTTGTTAAGCATGTATATTTTTCATTGTCATTTATTGCTTTTATTGATAATAACTGTAATTACAATGTACACCGAAGCCTTATACTTGTTGTATTTAAATGTTTCTTCGAAATAAAAAATAAAGAGATGTTTGAAGTAAATATAAGTATTAATTTTTATTATTAAAGTTTGAGTCAAATTTATCACATTAACTCTTTTGTAGTTTGTAACAACCACGTTTATTTTAATAGAGTCAAAGTTGAAAACAAAGAGAAAGCCGTCTTTAATTTGCATTTTAATTAACTTTGTTCCTTAAGGAAAGTGGTCTAAGGATCATTGTTTGTTTACTCTAGTTTCAATTAAGGTTATGTTTTAAACCAATAGTTTGAAAAGAAAAGCGTTTATTTATCTTTGAAAATTATTATTATTCAAAAATTACGTTATTACGATTCAATGCTATTTCTATTTAGAAAAAAGGAATTTAAATTTTAAAAGAAACTAATACTGTATAATTAAAACAATAATATCATACATTATTATGCAAAATATTTATTTTTGTTATAAGCGACCTATTATAAGCATTGATCACCAGTATAAAATTTTAAAATATTTATAGCAAATAAAATAAATGTTTTAGTTTTGGTAAAGAGTGTGTTCATCGCCAATGTTTTATTTAAGATTAACTTTTCATAATCATAATAATTTATCTCTAGACATTTTTCAATATCCAGATATATTTTTTATTTCTAAAATATATAATAAATATTTTAAAATCGGCCATTTTAAAAAGAATAGAAGGAAAATATTTACAAAGCTGGGGAAGCGTAACAACGACGGGGAACTGGGTGTTACGGAAGTAGTGGAAAAGTAAGGCTGCTGGCTCACTTCAAGGTCACCTGAGCGATGACGTCATCGAGGTCAATGACCCCACCGATGACGTCATCGATGACGTCATCGATGACGCAATCGATGACGTCATCACCAATGACGTCACATCCATGACATCACACCCATGACGTCACAGAAATGACGTGCTGATGACGTCATCACCCCTTACGTCACCAAAATGACGTCATCGATGTCACAAAGGTCAAGGTCACGCTGAAACCCAAAATTTTTTGGCACTTTTGCTGTTTCTCGCACTACGCTCCGAGTTTCAGTCCGGTTCCCATGACCTTGACGACTTGGAGCGAAATTAGACAAGAAACAGCAAAAGTGCTGAGGAAACTTGAAGTTTGCAACGTGACTCTGCCTAAACCGTCATGTGACACCGCTCGGGTGACCTTGAACTAGCCCAGCTGCCTTACTTTAACCATTACTGCAATTGCGATGCGCACCCTATAACAGACACCGAGCGACTGACTGTCCGGCCCCGCGCACTCTAGGTATATGGGAAGTGGTGGGGGAAATTGCGACGACCTTGGGAAACTTGAAAATGTCAAGCCGGGTAGCACCGTTTCGGTGCTACCTTAAAGTTACATGTTAAAGTGTGATGACCTTGAGTAAAAACATAGTAATACTACAAGTTGATACCGTCCCAGAGTTAAAGTGTGATGACCTTGAGTGAAAACACAGAAATACTACAAGTCGATCCCGTCCCAGAGTTAAAGTGTGGTGACCTTGAGTCAAAACACAGAAATACTACAAGTCGATCCCGTCCCAGAGTTAAAGTGTGATGACCTCAAAGTTGTAGAAGTGTTGTGACCTCGAACTACCCCAAATTGTCAGGAATTGGAGTAGCAACCGCGATGTGCACCCTACGACGGACACCGAGCGACTGACTGTCTGACCCTGCGCACTCTAGGTATATGGGGAAGTGGTGGGGGGGGGGGGAATCTCAAGGTCATCCAAATTGGGTTTTAAAAAATAAGAAACTCTAAACCCCATGCTCCTCTTCTTCCCTTTCCACCTCATTTGTAGGATATATGGTTGACAATGGTAAATTTGACAAATACTCCGGTGATTGTTGATCGTCTTGCTGCAGTATAACTTCAGACCAATCATAATCTAAAGTGGCCTTGAGCTTTATTCCCGGGTTGTCGAGGAGAATAGACTTCATCCAATCGCAGATGGTTTCTAAATAATGCACGTTGTCGATTGTGAATTTCCAATTCGTAGTGGGTACATCTTCGGTGGAAGACATGGCATTGCAAGCAGGTGTGTCCGCCATGGTTGTTGGAGGAGGAATGATGCTTGTTGCAGCGAGCAATGCTGGTATTACAGAGTAGTGGGGGAAATTTCAAGGTCATCCAAATGGAGTTTTAAAAAAAGGAAACTTTGTCTATTTACTTATAACATAACCACTTAAACTAAAAAGAATTGGGATCAACAGTACGTTTAATCATCATATTCATTATATTCTTCTTGTTTCTCAGTTTTCACCTCCGCCCGGATAGTACCTCCACTCTTTAGCTCCTTTTCGGCTTCTTCTAGTTGCTGGGTAATCGCCATCTGACATTGAAGTTCAAAATCATCACGCGGCACAGATCCGCAAATATCCATCTGAGCCAACCAGAGCTGCCTGAGGTTCTTTTCCTTTTCCTCGACAGCTTCGACGGCTGTATGTAATTCCTTTTCTGTAATAGAGGAGTCCCACAATTGTTGATTTTCGGTTTTGTTGACAACCTCCTTTTTGGACTCCTTGTACAAATCGTTCAGCTCCTGCTGAGTCTTAATGGTTACCTCCTCGTAACTAGCACAACTTACATTGAGAGACATCTTGATGTTGTACGGTTGACCGTTGGAGTTGAAATGAAGCTGAGGCACAGCGCTTGGGGTACTAAAAAAAGTGGGAAAAAGTGGTGGGGGAAGTTTCAAGGTCATCCAAATTGTGTTTTAAAAAATCCTATCTTGTTACTGAGCACATATGTCAGTAACAAGATAGGTGTTTTTTCTCTTTTACATCCTTAATATAATAAAGAAATAAACATATTCTACAATGGTAAGAAGAAGGAAGACAACTGCTAGTCAGCTGAAACAATCCAAAGTCTGGCTCGCTTCAGTCTTCATGGACGCCGGTGATGAAGTCGCTGGAGAAGAGTAATGTTCAGACTCTTCTTTTGGGTGTCGGAGATTGCGTATATTGCAAGCGTAGACTTGCACATTTATACGGTAGCCTCGCGCCACCATCAGCTGCAACTCCTTGTACAAGTCGTTCAGCTCCTGCTGAGTCTTAATGGTTACCTCCTCGTAACTAGCACAACTTACATTGAGAGACATCTTGATGTTGTACGGTTGACCGTCGGAGTTGAAATGAAGCTGAGGCACAGCGCTTGGAGGTACTATGAAAAAGTGGTGGGGGTGTTTGCATCGAAGCAGGTTTGACCTTTAGCTTGGTGGTGGGGGTAACTGTGAAATGCAAAGGTCAAAGGTCAAGGTCACCCGCGAAGTTTAAAAAAAAATGCAACATATCAATATGTGACAAACCTCACATATTGATATGTTGCATTTTTTTGGTCTTTTGTATTTTTTTTGTCTTTTATGGTTTATTTATAAAACATTACAATAACATATGTACAACAGTAAAACTTAAATCTAACACTGCTGCTTGTCGACGATGTGGATGGTCAACTCGGTGGAATTGCTACCCGTGCAACCGTGGGAAACCAGGTAGAGACAGCCGGGTTGGATGGAGCGCAAATCCTCGTTCTGGAGGAGATGGACGAATCGTTTCGGCAGGTAGACTTGGAACTTGGGCTCATCCCCCGGAGTGAACGGTGCCTCGCTAAGACTGCAGCAGATGGCCTCTCCAACTGTAGTCTCCATCTTCTTCATGGCGTGGATAATGTAGTGCTTCTCATCTTTAAGTTCGGAACACTTCTTGACAGGTAGTATGGTAGATTTGGAGTGAGCATTGAACTGCTCAACCAAAGTTTGCAGGAACTGGTGAGATGCCATGGTTGAGTTAAAGATTGTCTTCTTCTTCGTCTTCTTGCTGGGAGATGTTGTCGTCTCGGAATCTGGAGTAATACTCATGCCAGGTCCCGGTCTGCTCCTCACTTATATAACCCCCGTCACCCCCACCACTCCCCATTTCCCCACTTTGAAGGTAAGATGCGAGTTTATAGGCGTTTTTTAAAGCGCA
>JAQYXR010001097.1:0-42228 GCA_030545055.2 Neoaliturus tenellus | reverse complement strand
TGGTTTACCAACGTTGATAATTCTATGATCTTCTGCGTCATATGTGTTATTTTGTAGTCTTGATGTTGGTGATATCTTTTCCTTTAATATTTTTAAATTTATTGCATCATTTTCGTCTGTGGGATCTTTTATGTTTTTTAACCTTTTATTACTCATATCATAATCTCCATCAGGTGTTTGTGGTAAACCAGCACTTCATTTTAAACTATTCGCATAATATAACCCATCCGAGGAGTAACGTCCGAACTTGTCTACACTCATGGTGCAACTGAATAGTATTCTAGGGGGTAACGCATTTTTATGAGATTACCCCACGGTTTCGGAGTTCATCCACTAAAGCCACCCATTCGTTTTCCAATCCAGTATGACCCGCTTCTTTAGCTTCATGTATTAGTTTCATTCTATCCACCAATTTATTGATATTATTGTAATAAATCACATTTGTGTTATATAGTTTCTTCATTAAACCTGTACCTGTAACAGACTTACTTCCTTTTCTTCGTTCTTGAGCACTTACATCCAAAGTGGATGCCATAAATCTTCGTTTTACAGGTTTTCTTTATGTTAACGGCATTGTTTGTCTTCTAGTTGGTATTAACTTGGATACAAATTCTCTATATTTTAAAGACTTAGATCTAAAAGGAAGCTGGTCATGTAAATACTTTCTCCTATATGCATTTGTCTGTTCCAAAATCTTTTTATATGCTTCAATGTCTTTTTCATTCACTAACGATACTGAAGGCTTATTTTCAAATATTAATTCAAATATCCTTTTGTGCCCTTATATCTTTGATCACCAACAACAATATTATCATGTTCGTCAACGTTTAACGGGCTATTACCTATCATTAAACCATCTTCTGTTAATCTCGCTCCATAACTATGGTAATTCTTATTAGGAATTGTTCCGAGTAACATTTTTACCATGTATTTCCTTCCTAAAGGTCCTTTGTTATGAATGTTTTCACCCAACAAGCTTATGTTTGACGGTCCTTCTCTTGCCTCTTCTCTTTTTTCCTCTTCACTAGCAGTTGGTACGTCTTCAGGTCCCCTTTCACTATATCCTGGTGATTCTAGCTCTCTTTCAGATTCTGCACCGGTAAAGCCACTATATGTAGAGGATTCCGGGTCTTCATCACTAAAACCTTCATATTTTACACTTTCTCTTTCAAACTTTGTGATAGGTGCAATCGCATCTCCTTCCAATACAGGTTTAGCGAATTTTTGTTTAATTGTTTCAAGGGTTCAGTAATAGGTTTAAAAGTAGATTCAAGGAATTTCTCCCTCTCGCTAATACCTAGTTTTAATGCTCTGTTTTTAGCCCGAATAGAATCACTAAGTGATTTTATTTCTTTTACTAATTTTTCTTGGTTAACCATGTTTGTAGCAAGACGTGTTGTACAACAATGAATGTTTTATACCATGTTCAATGTATTAATATAAATTTATCAAATCCTATCCTGTATCGACCATTGTTTAGCGGTTGTTCCTTCATAATTGTTAGGAACCCATACTTTTCAGCCCAAGCCTTTCCACATAACTCTTTAAATCGTTCAAATGTCATATCCGCATTTACATGATCAAAATATATATGTTTTAGGTTGGTTTCGTCCTGTTTAAATACAATTAACATGTTTGCATTGTCTCTAATGAGTTGTTTAGGTATTTTGCTGTAAGTTTGGCCAATATAAATGCTATCTATGTTGTTATGTCGACCCATAGCGAAGTAATTCCTTATTGTGTTTTGGTTTTCACAAGATACATCGTCAAATATGAACACAGAGAATGGTTTAGCTTCTTGTGGTTGCATGACACTCTCGCTTGCATTAAATTTTAAGTATTTAACTTCAGGCACATTATTCAGTATCTTTTCCAATAATTGATATTTTGGTTGTTGTAGTGATTTTGAAAATACATATAGATTATTAAAACGTAATCCTTTAGGGTTTGTAATTAAATTGAATACTACATTAGTTTTTCCACAGTTGGAAGGTCCGGTAACCAGACAGCGCACGGTGTTTGGTAACAAATTGCCATGTTTCCCACTATTGAATTCTGAATTATCCACTGTGAGTTCATCTATATTATTAATAGTAAAACTCTCCTTTTGTGGTATTATCTCCATCCTTTGTAATGGTTCAACCTAAAATGATTCTCTATCGTTATATCAAATCCTTTTTAGGTATCCAAGAATCTTCCGTCTTATTAAATCCTAACCATCGTACTTTAACCTTATCTTTTTTCCGTTGCAACACCTTTTCAACTAAATATACATCGCCTACTGTTGATTTTAACATTTCATGCCCATAAAACCCTCCTTCAAGCAATTGTCCTTTATTATCTTTTAAAATATATGTCTCGGGTACTGTAGGTTGTACTTTGAATACAGTAAAAACCTCATTGGTCCAATTTGGCAGATATCTTTTACTGAATACACCTTTATATTTACTTATTCGCACTTTATCACCCACATTAAATTTTTTAGGCTTTAGTTTTTCAACTTTTGGTTTAGTATTCATTTTTATACGTTTTAATACCAGTTTTTCATTTTTGCTAGTCACCTGGTTTGGTTTCATCCCAATAGTTCTATGAAACTTGTTATTGTAATCGTTTATAAGTTTCGGTAACATATCAATCCATATGTGCGATCCTCTGTTGGAAAATATTTTATACATTGCACTTTTTAAAGTTCTGTTGAATCTTTCAATTATTGAGGCTTTTACCTCTGAATTGGTTGAATAATGATTTATATTGTGTTTTTTCATTAAATTTGCAAATTCCTTATTAAAATATTCTTTTCCATCATCTGTTTCTAAATGTTTAATAGTATGTTTGTCTCTTTGTATAGCTATTTCCATTGCTTTTGTAACACTTTTGCCACTTTTATCTTTTAGCGGTAAAGCATCTGCCATTTTTGAAAAACAGTTAATAACAGTCAATATGTATTTATATCCTTTATTTTGTTTGCTATAAGGAATCATTTCGATTAAATCTGCTTGATATAAATCATTAATTCCTTTTATCACCGTATTTCTTCGTGGAAACTTTCTTCTTGCGGGTTTATGAAGTTCGTTGACAATTTGTTGCTTCAAGTCCTTCATATTGCAGGTTTCAATGTTTGTTGTGTCACAAGTATAATCACAATGAATGTTGTTTTAAATATTCACATCATTTATATAGGTCAAGGTCATCCAAACTTGTGTAAAAAAATGGGGAACACGGCGTTGAACTTGCCGTGTTCCCCATTTTTTTTACGGAAGGAGAAAGGAATAAGGTCGAAGTTGTAGAAGGACGAAGAATAGGTTACTAGTTGATAGGTTTAGGGAGTAATGGCCAAAAGGAAGAGTGTGGATTTTGTCGGGCATAATGTGTCTTTTATCATCCCGAGCAGACAGTGCTTTTTTAATTTCGGTCACACTGTAGACTTGATGCTTGAAGCTTCGGATATTGTTGAATGTTGCTGATATTGTAGTATCTTCAAACAAACAAGTCTTGTAGTGGTCAAATGTCACGTGTTTTTTCAAATAAGATGTCTTCACTCCTTTTGCTTTCTTGACTGTCGGTGTGTTGTTCTCGTGGTACATCTTAAATGAATACAATTTTGCCATCAGCGCCACTATTTCTTCTAAAGGCATTCCATTTACTTCATCTTTAAATTTTCCGATTACTTTTTTATTTCTTTCATTAAAATTTGGATGGTTCTTCGGATAGTCAGAAAAGTCGAAATCTTCTTTGTATGGAAAAGTCCTCAGGTCTTCATACATGTCCAAAGTCTTTATCCAGTAGATAAACGCATCCGTATCCATGTATGCGACTCCAATGTTTTCCCTTCCGTAGTGTTTAACCATTTTGTTATAATGGAAATCATACATCAGGGTTTTACTTATATCCAAAATCGACATACCTATGTATAAAAAACGATCCATGACTATTGTTGTTTTCTTCATACTGACAGCAACTAGATTTTCGTTTATAATCATAGATGTTCCAAAATTTGGTTTTTGAACTAACTTTTCCAATTTCCTAGGATCACTCACTAATTTTACATTTTTATGTTTTCTCTTGTTCTCCAAGGTTTTCCCAAAGATGGCGTTGTTCATTAATTTGTAGAAGTCCTTTTCAAATGCTGTTGTCGCTGCAGCTCTTCTTGTAGTGTTGGAATCAATATATGGTTTCAACCAACAAGACTGGGTGAATTCAATTGCTCTGTGAATTCTCACTATACGTAGACCCAATTCAAGAGCTTGTTGAACTACCCAGTAGTGAGCCACATAGCGATCTTTATTCTCCAAGGTCATCATCAATTTTGGCCATCTTCCTGTCGGTGAAACTTCAGTCTTGGCTAGGAGAGGCAAGTCGTAGTGATGGTCATGAAGGTGCTCCGGATATTCGAAATCACAGTCCAAAATATAGCCTTTTGGACCATCCTTTGGAATCTGTGAGATGTCACCGATGGTGGCCGGGTCGATCCATTTGAAGTCAGCGTAGGGAAGCGGATTTGACATTGCCCAACCATAAAGGTTGTTTGCGTCAAAGTAGCCAAGGTAGACCGATGGTTGTTGCTCGTCGAAGCCGGGGATGTACTTGTTGTTGGCTTTGACATGACGTTTTACAGCTTGTGTCAAACCGCCCCGTACACCAGATTCCATCATGAGCACCATATCAATATCTGTTAGAAGTTCCAGTCGACAGTTGGTTGACTTTAGCATAGCTTGCCATGCTAATCCTGGAGATGTGTACGAGTGTAGAGGGTCCAGTCCATACGCGAAGAAGCAGGTGTTTCGAAATTCTTCCATCACATCGCACAGCAGAGTTACGTCCAATTTTATATAAAAGTCAGAATATTCCCCTAAGGTTTGAATGTTTAGTTGGTTCCAAACATTACAAGCATGATTGTAGTCTTCAACGGAGATTTCACTTTCGTTTAATTTGCTGTTGAAGGCTTCAATCGGTGGCAGACTGGTTTCTTCGAATTTTTCTGCAGACGTTATGTAATCATAGGGGAAAACTCCTTTCCGTAATACTAGGTCTAATTTATCTTCAGGTACAATTTTGCTGGTTTCTTTTAGGTCTTCTCTTCTTAGGTTCTCTGACAATTTGGCTAAACTAGATGCCATAAATCTGTAAGAGTCTACGAAGCGAAGTTTAATTTTACCTACTGTTTTTGAAAAGCTAATGTACTTTTCCAATGTTGTAGCAAGAACATCAATTTTACCGTCATCTCTTCCTAACTCTGGGATAATAAAGTGGGAGTCGTAGCCGCTAAGATTGTGTAAAACGACAGGAATAAAGTTTGGCAGTTTGTAATTTATATTACATGAATTACAAGCAGCTCCTCTGTATAACCCTGTCAGATGATCATGGTCTCTTACTTTTTGATTTTTTTCACTGAACATCTTCTTGCATAAATAGCATCTTGTCGCTACGTTGTATTCTTCTTGTTGATTTTGGTTTAAAGGTTCCATAGGTACAATATTACCAAACAAGCGTTGAACCTTTCCAGCAATATCGTACAATTGGTCTACAAAATACTTAGCGGCTTCTTCACCACGGTAGAGTATTGGAGTGGATGTTAAACCATAGTCTTGCAATTGGTTTTCAGACAAGGTTGATTTAACTAGTAGACAAAAACTGTTGGGTTGATGCAACTGATATTTTGTTCTTCTAGTCACTTCACCGTCCGGCAGCTCCTGTGGTACTAACGTTGATTCAAAATCTGCGTAGACCACTAGTGGAATTCGATATTGGTGAACTGTCTTGTTAAATTGTATTGAAGCTCGGGTAGACGGTGGAAGACTTATCTTTACTTCATAGTTCTCGTTGCAAAGTCTTTTATGTTCCGACAACCAGTCCAATCCTCCATGTCGTGAATCTTTCCAAGAAAAGCAGAAACATCTCTTGCACACTGTAATCCTATTTACTCTTTTGGTCAATTGTTTTACAACTAAGGCTTCAAAGTCCTTTATCCATACATAATGGGAAATTTCACCCTTAGTTATCAATAGCAAATCCGTGTGGTTTCTTTGCTCAACCTTTACTACCCGCAAAGGATAAACGTTGTTTGAATCATCCAGACCAAAAACATTGACTGAAACGCCAGGATTTTTCTTTTCAAATTTGTCAATATCTTTTAAAGTAACTGGGTAGGTGAGATCTTTAAAGTTGTAGCGGTGTTCATTCTCGTAGTATTCTCTACCAACTCTACAAGGATGGTTTTTAACATACTTGGTTAACATTGCATACTTGAAACATTCATTACCCTCATTTTGAACATTTCTACACGAGTTAGTGTTTTGGATTTTCTTTGGTAGAGGGATAAAACTACTACCTCTTAAACCATATCCATGTTTATGAACCCTTACATCCATACCTTCAATTGATGACAAAGTCCATCCAGATCCTCTTCCTTCATGTTCTTGAAGTTTGGTTATAAGTTCCTCCAAGCATTCTTCAATAATATCATCAATGTCGGAGGTGAAGGTAAGGGTTCGGTTTTTGGTAATGAACGCTCTCAATGCTGTTTCACCATCAGTATTGTTAAACATAGCCTCTAGCACCATTCCAAATTTAATAAAATTTAGTCTTTGTAGTTCTTCCCTCAAAGTTCGAGCAACAAGTTCCTTAGCCTGGGTTATGAATGTTTCCAGTTCCAATTGAACATTATTAATTTTGAAATGTGTTACAACTCGTCCCTGGCAAAGCCGTGGTGCGCAGTTGTCTCACATTTTCCAGTTCTTCTTCCCTGTCTTCTTCTTCTTCTATGTCCACTTCTTCCATGTCCTCTTCTTCAATAAGTCTACCAATAGTGGATAATCCAGCACCAGCAAATTTGATCTCACTAGGTCTTCTTCTCTGCATTTGCTGTAGATAGCTGTCCCAGTTGTCCATCTGCTTCTGGTGCTCTTCCAAAAACCGGTCAATTGAGTCTAAGTCTTCTTCATTGATGATAATATCTTCTTTTCCATCTTCTTCTTCGTGTAATTCTCTGTGTAGGGCGAAAAGATCTTCGTCTTCAAAGATTTCCCCACAAACGTCGCAAAGAGCCATTTCAAACAGTTTGGCTTTGAATGTACACTCTGTGAATGTCCACGCAATAATGAGCAGCGCACTCAACCGAGTTCCTTTATATCTGAGGCGGATGGGTGGGGGACAGTGACGTCATATAGTTCCGGGTTATCGATCATGTGCTAAATTTAGCCTTTACACATCCGTTTGTAATATATTTATCAGCAGGCTTGATAAATCGATGATATTTGGTCTAGATTCAATAATTTGTACGAGTTTTTTCAAAGACGTCTGTTTGAGCAAGTTTATGTAGGTCAAGGTCGTTTGGAATTATTATTTTGAGCGGGGGATAGAGCACTAAGCAGCATCATTTACTACAAAGTGCTCTATCCCCCGCTCACATTTTTTTTTTTTTTTACTTCCTTTTTAAAATTCTTACAAAGGTGAAACATCACCATCAGAGTCGGAATCATTCTCATCACGAAATAGGTAGCGATGACAATACATAATTCTTCTGGCTACTAACATCCTATCCATTGGACGATGAGGAGTGTCTTGTTCTTCTTCAATTTCCGACTCAGATGATGACTCTAATGTTTCGTAGGCGTGCAAGTCCATTTCATTGTCCGTTATTTCTTCTTCCGAGTCCGTTTCAATGTCCATTATTTCTTCTTCCTCATTTTCCTGGTCAACCGCAGGTAGTTGGTCCTCTGCTTCTATAACTTCTACAGGTATTACCTCCAGAATTGAAAGAATTCTGTCGCGATGGAACACGGTGTTGTCAAGTGGAGCCATGGTATGGAAGTGGTATATCTATCCAATTGGTTTGCCCTTTTTATACCCCCACCAACTATACATTTTATGTGGGTCAAGGTCACGTAAAGATACCCTTTGAGCGGGGGATAGACCACTAAGCAGCATGCTAGTCCATTGCCTCAAAGTGATCTATCCCCCGCTCTGTTCTACAAAACCTCAATCAAGTCCAAGTCCAAGCCAGGAATATTACACACTTTATTGCCACCAAGTAATAGTTATTCGCACGTTCACTTGGTTTGCAAAAAGGTACTGCACAAACTCCATATTACTTGTATGTTCAGTACGTAGGTGCAGCATAAAATGTGCAATCTTATCGATTGCCGCATCGTCCAAAGGCTCACAGTTTACAAGTTCCAGTGTGCCCAGGCTGGTCTTCTCTTCTATCAGCTCCACAACTTCGTTGATGTCTTCTTCCAAAAGAATGAACTCCACGCTGTAGCTTTCCATTGTTAGTGGTAGGTTGCAGCAGGTGTTTAGACAAATGCTTGACTAAACATGCTCTTCATTGGTCCTAGATATATACTAATTTCCCCCTCCCTATTACCCTTTCCCCCTCTACTTCTATATGGGTCAAGGTCATTCAATGACACCCTTTGAGCGGGGGATAGACCACTAAGCAGCATGCTAGTCCATTGCCGCAAAGTGATCTATCCCCCGCTCTGTTCTACAAAACCTCAATCAAGTCCAAGTTCGAGTCCTGTTTAACACAATTTATTCCAATTCAAAATTCAATTTAAAATTTCAATTTCACAAGGCTTACCATTATGATGTATCAAACACTCCAGTTCCCTAAACATATCGTCCAGTTCGTCCAAATTATGGTGTCCTACTTTTAACACATTGAGGTGGTTCATTTCCTGCATTGTAGCATGATCATCAACAAACAAATTTCTCCTCCAAGCTAACATAAATTCACAGTTTTCTTGAAAGATCCTTCTCACCAAACACTCATACACAGCCGTCAACATGTCTCTACAGTTCTCATAATGCACCATCACAGAATACCTGTCCAAGTCACCACCAAAAAGCGATCCACTCATTTTCTAGCGTTCTACTGGAAGGTCCAAAGCAGAATGAAGTCGAGATGTACAGACCCCCTCTTTTATACCAGTTAACCGGTTGTCCTTGCTTTAAAGTGGGTCAAGGTCATCCAATGCTACCCTTTGAGCGGGGGATAGACCACTAAGCAGCATGCTAGTCCATTGCCGCAAAGTAGTCTATCCCCCGCTCTGTATTCCACACACACACACACACACACACACACACACACACACACACACACACACACACACACACACACACACACACACACACACACACACACACATGTCTCTGTTCAAGTCCTCTATTACATACCCAGTATATATTCAGTTCCTTCATCATCACTATCACTCATCACTGCTTCCAAAAACTCCATCGAGTTAAAGTTAAATTGTTTTAATTGTTCTTTTAGGTTTTCAATTTGTTGGTCCTTTACTTCCAAAACACTGTGAAGGTGTGATATGTAGTCCGCTGCCTCGGTGACACTTGCTACTCTTGGGTCGCCTAACTTCAAGCTGGGAACTACACCCTGCAGCTTGAAGTACGCCATACGCCTCTCTTGCTCCTGCCGTTGACCAGGACTGAGCAAGCCTTGCCCGTCTTGACTCACCTCCGGCAAGGTCCGTAGCATCGGAGCTTTGCAGGCGTTTGCTCGAGCAACAGTTATGCTATGGAATGGTCGAACAGGTCCACGAGTAGCAGGCAGGACGTTGGCAGCACGCCTTCTTGAAGAAGAGGAAGCCCGAGAGTTGGAAGCCATGTTAAAGTGTAGTATTCAGCTAAGCGGTACAAAGCAGAATAACCAAACTGCACATCAATACCCGTATATATACACTTATCAGTGGTGGGGGTACTAGCTAACCTTGGTAAAGTGGGTCAAGGTCATCCAAAAACATTACCAGAACGGGGGATAGATCACTAAGTGGCATGTTAGTCCATTGCCACAGAGTGATCTATCCCCCGCTCTGTATTCCGCATTCACGCACACATTCATACAAACACACAAGTCCCAGTCCAAGTCTTTACCCACACACCTATCCACTCTCATCCTCACTATCATCACTGTCCTCTAACAGATTTTCACACTTCCTAATTAGTTTCTCCCATTTCCTCCGTATCAAAAGTACCTCACCGCGTGCATTCTCTAACATTCTGTCCCTTTGCTCTATAACTTCATTGTACCAGTCGATGATGCTTGGTGATGTCTGGGTTGATGCGTCCGATGTGGTTGGTTGAGAGGCTCCGCTGCTGCGCAACTCCTTCCTGACAGAGCCAAAGCCGGAGAACCGGACACGACTCCTTGACGAAGGCCCCGATCGGATCGGCCCAACACCTGAGCCGGAGTTAGAGGCAGAAGCTGAAGACATGGTGTGAAGCGTTCGGCTTAACAGTTGCAAGCTGAATGAGCGGACAGTGGATTACCACTCCTATATATACCTATTTGTAGTGGTGGGGCGGGGTGGGGGAGGGGGTGGGGGAGGGGGTGGGGGAGGGGGGAGGGGGAGGGGGGGGATTAGCTCAAGGACTTCCACTAAATTTCGCTTAGTCTTCGCGGTCATCAGTTTTACATACCTTTAGCACACCCATCATTTTGGTTTCTTCAATAACTTTACACACCTCAAAAACCCAAGCAAACAGTTCATCTATGTTGTTGTAATTAATTTTTGTCCAGTGTTCATACTTATGAGTTTGTTTGTTTAAAATACATAGATGAAATGTAGACCCATCTCGTCTTATACAATACTCAACTTCCATCCTTTGCGTGTGTAACACTTCCCAAGCATTGTGTTCATCTATTAAGAAATCATTACCTTTGTAATTGTACCGTGACATGTTTACCACGGAGCACAGGAACAGACTGAAGCAAATGAACGGCTCATACAGGCTTAGTAAGAGCGTTAGAGTGGGGGTATCACGTGATACACAACATTAGTGTTAAGGTTAGCACTTTACTTTAAACAGTAATTTATATGGGTCAAGGTCATTCAAACTTTGAAAGATTTTTACCTCCAAACACTTGTGGCAAGCCGCAAGTGTTTGGAGGTTTTTGTTAAGAATTAAGACTGCTATATATATGTCAAGGTCATTCAAACTTTGAAAAATTTTTACCTCCAAACACTTGTAGCAAGCCACAAGTGTTTGGAGGTAAGTTTTTATTTGTTAAAGATTTTTGTAACTTAGTCTTCACCCTCAAGGACACGGTTTGAGATTGTCCCAGTGACTTTACATCACCGCCAGGTTAAAGTATTATACAAGTCAAGTATTTTTTTTTTTATTAGTTGACTTGTATAATACCCCTCTCCCTTACTTTAAGAGGGTTCAGACTAAATTTGGAAAAATAATTTGGAAAAACACTTTTTTTAAATATTGTCCAACACAACCTAACAATTTTGATTTTTTTTTTAGTGGGCCCATATCCTAGTCCATTTCCCACACGGTTTCGCATCCTTTCCTTCGTATTAGATAGGCTTTAGGGATGAAAAATTGTCTTTGTACCATCCGAGGTGGTACTTGCATTGTACAAAGGTGGCCTTCACCTTTTACAACGATTTCTACTTTTTTATTACCTGCTCCATAGGATTGACCAATAAAATAATATTTTTCATCAACCTTCAGCCTTCTAATATCACGCGGTTGCGGGCCATGGGGATGTCTGAATTTGGACGTTTTAGGCCTAATATAAAGAGTGTAGGGTTTGAATGATGAAGGGGCACTTGGGTTGTCATCGCTGTAGCCTCCGAAGAGACCCAACTATGACAACAGGGCAACATCCAATGTCGTGTTCCCTTCGCCACGTGAGACTTGTAAACATTTACTGCATTGTCTTTTCAATAGCTAACAAAGATTCATTTACATAATTTTGAGTTTCCAGGAGGAAACAAACTGAGGACACCCTAATGGCTTACGTCCTCGGTCCGAGTGCAGAGGCCGCCGCAACCTTTTGCATGCCAGCGTACAAACGGACATACTCCCACAACCCCAGCCGCAACCTGTTGCATGCCTGAGAGGAGCCTAACAATACTTCAAAGTGACTTTACACGGGGGCCTACTCCCGTAACCCTATATTTAATATTTTTAATTTAGCAATGCAGTAAATTTTTACAAGTCCTTTGTGGGTCAAGGCCACACGGACATTAAAAAATTTCGGCCCCCGTACATCCATGGCGAACCACGAATGTTCGGGGGCCTTGGGGACTAAAAAACACAAATAGCTAACAAAGATTCATTTACATAATTTTGAGTTTCCAGAAGGGAAACTAACTGAGGACACCCTAGTGGCTTACGTCCTCGGTCCGAGTGCAGAGGCCGCCACAACCTTTTGCTTGCCAGCGTACAAACGGACATGCTCCCACAACCCCAGCCGCAACCTGTTGCATGCCTAAGAGGAGCCTAACAATACTTCAAAGTGGCTTTACACGGGGGCCTACTCCCGTTCCCTGAAGTTACAATTTACTTTGAGCTGTGAAAAACGCTCAAGGGGAAATGCTAAAACAAGCGTATACACTTTAGATAAATATAACACACTTACAACACACAATTGAGCTCAACATGGTAAATGCTGGAACAAACACATATGACAAACAAGACACACAGGATAAAAGACAAACAAGACACACAGGAGACATAGGGTACAAGTAAAACACTCTCATATAAAACAATTCCCAATACCCAAACGCAAGCGCAATATCTTAGGAATAATACAAGTCTTAAAGTTAGAAGAGACTTCGCTAAACAGTGAAGGCGCCATTCAGTGTTTAGTGAGGCCTATGGCGGTTCGTCCCGATCGTTCACGTTCAACGCGCGGGAGCGGACTGCGAGCCGGCTGTGGCCGGGCCGCCTTATATCCCCACCGGGGCTGCCACGCCCAGGATATCACAGGGGTGGGGGAGGGGGCGGGGGGTGGGGGTGGGGGGGGCTCGCACTTTTTGTCGGGGGGGGGGGGGGCCACGTAGGTTAAGTGGGTCAAGGTCACCCACAACACTTCTACTCTAAGTGTTGGCTATACCCCCACCACAACTGGGTCCCTAGGCTGCACAACACCACTCCGCCAGTATGTCTCCGGCTTCCATGCGGTTCGTCTCGCTGTTCTCTAACTCTCTATATGTAAGTAATTTTACAAGTTTTGAATCTAGGTCACTACACTTTACCTCTGGGACGATATCGACTTGTAGTATTTCAGTGTTTTGACTCAAGGTCATCACACTTTAACTCTAGCACGTCGGTTATCGTACCAGAGGTGCTCAATAACCTAACTTGTAATGTTTAGGGTGGCGTTTGCACGCCAAGTGGTATCGCCATGAGTGTCCAGTCCAAATTTTAGGTTAGATTAATTTTACTGTGATCTTTTCTATTTCCAATTCGTTTTGCCTAAGAGTAAGATGTCGCTTTATGAATTTGTATTTCTCTAAGGTTATTGGGGATTGAAAGATTACAATCACTTTATTTAGACGACTCTTCACCTTAGAGTTTACCATAACTTCCGCTTTAACTTTTCTTCCTTGCCCCTCACAGCTTAAGCTGTACAGTAGGGTTTCTTCTAGCGCCAACTCGGGCCGCGAGAACAGTGTGTTGACTGTAGGACAGCTCATGGTGAAGTGATGCAAAACTCCAGCGTTCAACCTCACCTTCCCCCACCGCTGTGACCTTCCCCCACTCCTGCTGTTACCCCCACCGCTTTTGCCTTGGCTCAATCGCTACCAACAGTCTCTCAGTATTGTGCGGACTTTTGTGAAGGGAAGCCATGTCGCGGGACACTTTAGGTAAGAAACTTAGCCGTGTTAAGGCTTTATTAGTTGCTCACTGTCCACCACTCAAAGTAAAGCGGGTTTCAACTTTAGCTAAGTGGCGAAGACTATTGCGCGGACACCCTCAATTTTATACCAAACAGACTAATATAAGTTTTACTGATGAAGATTTGTTTAGAATATTGGATGAAATGACTTTTCCTTGCAAAGTTCAGTTAGTTACTCCCATTCCTGACAGTTTAGAGTCTTAGTCTCTCAAGCCGATATACCTAGAGTACACAGAGCCTGACAGTCAGTCGCTCGGTGACTGTCGTGGGGTGCGCATCGGTGTCAGCGCTCCGTTGTTAAGTTTTCAAGGTCACAGTAATATGAAATTGTTGGTGTTGTGCTGGTTCAAGGTCACCTGAGGATTACGAGTCATGACCCATCCTTACGGCAGGGTCATCGTCACGAAACTCGAGTTTAACTTGGCACTTTTGCCGTCTTCTCGTCGCACAATTCGCTCCAAGTCGTCAAGGTCGCGAAACTAGGAGCGTAGAGCGAGAAACGGCAAAAGTGCCAAAAAATTTTAAGTTTCGGCGTGACCTTGACCTTAGTGGCGTCGGTGACGTCATATTGATGACGTAAGGGGTAATGACGTCATCAGCACGTCATTTCTGTGACGTCATGGGTTTGACGTCATAGAAATGATGTCATTAATGATGACGTCATCGATGACGCAATAGATGACGTCATCGGTGAGGTCATTGACCTCGATGACGTCATCCCTCAGGTGACCTTGAACTGGCCCAGCACCAACAATTTGACACTACTTGTGTTCGTATGTACTCAGTGTTTGTTTATTTATTCATTTAAACCTTTGACAAGAACATCAAGTTCGCTATGTTTTAACCTCAAGACGAAAATTTGTGCTGATGATGCCCCTGACGAATAGGGGCGAAACAATTGTCCACCACTAGGACCAAAAATAACCCGGATTGCTATCAGACGGTGAGTTATCTCTACCTTTAACACACATTTGTTAAATATCGACATTAAACATTAACAATGATATCGATTAAATGGCCGCCATGTGCAGACCCGCAGACCTCAGACCTTTTGATGAATTTTAAAACCAATTTTCACATCAATTGCTTTGGAATTAAATGGACAACTCTGTGAATTTTACCATTCAGCTCCTGAATCAAGTTGTGCTTGTTCACATAAGCTTCCATTAACCAAAGGAACAATCCAATGGTGTAAGGTCATATGATCATGTTGGCCAATGTTGACCACCGAAACAATAGGTTAAGTGGCCCAGACACTTTGGTTTTTTTAAGATGTATGACAAGTGGTCCCGTCTGGTTCAAAACGTTCTTGTCACAGATTCTTCCAGCTGTTGTCCAATATAATCACTTATCATAAAGATCTCCATAGATTGTGAATGCAAATGCACAGACATTGAAATAAGCAAGGGCCAGTCACACCACCGATTCAAAATCCATACCAAACAGTTGCCTTTTTTGGATGTATTTGTTTCATGTGAACGGCATGAGGGTTTTCATGTCCCCAAATGCAACAGTCAATAATTTATTTAATAGCCGTGCTAATAGAGGATTGTGTTTACCTTAATGAATTCGCAAACATCAAATCGTTTAAGTAAATTTTAGCACGCTTTAAAAAAGTTGTATTAATAAAAAAGGTAATCTTCACTCGAATAACGCTCCATAACAACAAATGCCAATAAAAAATAACGTCCACAAACACAAAAATCGCCCTTTAATCTTGCATAAGAGAACAGTGATACCAACATAAAATTGTAACCTCTAACTGTATCACTCTTTATTATGCAATTGCCACGCAAATTTGTTATACAGCAGAAAAAAACTACTGTGTGTCGATACACATGTATATTGAGAGTTTGGTTCGATAACAGTTATAATTGAATTTATTTTGTTACCAAAACATTTTTTAAACGGGAGTCTTGTGGTAAATTAAGCGACTGAAGATAAATGGTTTTAGTTAAAAATGAATGTTCAGTCAACAGTTTAATCTAACAAAACCAAGCTTCGACGTTCCATAATTTCGCAAATCTGTATGAGGCAGGAACAACATTAGCTTATAAAATTGTCATGAAATTAAATAAATATTTAAAAAAGTTAATCTGAATTTATTTACAAATGTAATTGTGTCAGTTACCATTTCATCACAACTTACTAAAGAATCCCTTTTTATTAGTTACCGTAAACGTAACCATATGCCAGTACTAATTATAACTGTATTGTACCCTGGGTTTTGCCACAATTACATCCATAATTCTTCGTAAGCTGATAATAAAAATAAATTTAGCAGATTGATATTTTTCAACGATTATAGTAAATATCCAGAAACGTAATACAAGTGCACTAACTACAAATCATCCCCAAAGTCGGTAGCATTCATTATTTCATCTTACATAATTTGAAAACTAAACAACTATTGCTTATAAAGTACATTATAAATGAGCAGTGCCACGCCACGGTCAACTGCTCCCCATCGGGCCGTGCAAACTGTTAAACAACTTGCACATTGTTTTCATCAGCACACTTCGAAAGCGGTGTTTTGCGTTTATGACATTGTACAACAGCTCTCGATGTACCAGATATCTATCGAAGGCCCATGAGCCCTCACCCGATACCATCTCTTAATATGTAGCTCAATATTTTTTTGCGTGGCGGTAAATAGAAAGTTTTAGACAAAGAATTTATTTAAAATTATTAACTTATTGAATTTTTGGGTTAGTACCAATGCAGGGGCAAGATGCAATGGGGAAATTGTCATACGTTTTATAGATACTTTATTTGAAACACCGACACACTCTATGGTGCGTATTTTAAGGTGAGTGTAATGATTTGGATGGATCAGAATCTTATCTTATAATCAGATGTAGCTTGGTTACTGACAAATAACAGCTGATTCATTTGTAAGGATCATTAATTAATAGAACAATGACTAGGGTTGAACCATAATCAAGCACTAACTTTTCTCAGGATCGAATCGGCAAACTTAAAATTCAAAGGCGACCTCAATAGCCACTCAGCTACCCAGCCAGTAGCTGATAGGGTATAAAATACCCTACAAAAAACACTAAGGGTAGACTAAAATAGGGATACAAAATTATTTTGAAGTAATAGGAGTTTTCAAGGGGGAAATAAAAAACCGAATAATATGGGACTTAAATTAAAAATATAAATATTATGTGTTAATGAATTTTGTTACTACCGAAACTATCATTATAAATAACCTAGCGAAGCTAGTTATTTTATTGAAAGCGAAATATTGTAATAAAAATAGAACAAATCAATGTATGAATTCTAAAAGGACATTCCATTACTAAATGACACTCTAGCAGTTCAGGTTTTCATTTGCGGAGCGTTGAGTCACATATTGGCTCGGACGTTGGTATTTGGTTTAATATTTGATTAACTGCGAGTGTCCGAGAGGAAAACAATAGCTGGATTACCAATTCAGATCAACTTTGTAAAATCCCATTTCATCAGCCCTCTTGTGATGTGTGTTCGAAATGGGAGGCTTAGAACTATTTATCATTACACTTTCGCAGTTATTCGTTTTTCATTATTTTGTTTAAATCTATTACTAACAAAATAAAATGTTTTTAAAATATCTAAAAATAGGTAGCCTATATTCAATGCCAATAACTTACAGAACTTTATATCATGATGATTCATTATGTGTTATGTGTTTCAACCAACCGGAAATCATTACTTAGTTGGCTTTATGTTACACAGACTGTTACTCGTGTCGTCTTCGCTCTCGATTGTGAATTTATTTGATAAATTATAAAATTTAAAACCCATTGTAAGTCTGAACCTTTACTGATCTTTAACTTTTTATCTCGGTGTTTTCCACCCTCTTTTTCGGAGAACAGAGCTTAGAATTTTATGTTCCTCATTGTGTCATACATTTAATTTTGAATACACTTTTCAATTCCTGATAAATTCTAGCCCTTATATATAGTTTTTATTAAACCCTATGTGATCCACTTTTCTCTTTAAGCCAGAATGTTCTTCACTCATGTCTTTTATAATAATAATTTGGATTTCGCAAAGTGGACAGTCAAGGAATTGTCTACGATTTCTACAGCTTGAAACATTTGTCAAGGGATTTTTTTTAACGCCTATCCCAAATTTGTGGTCTCTAGTGCATTGGATCGAAGTGTCCAAAAACATTCCAAAGGGAGAATTGATGAAATTAATTTTATGACACAAAAAGTCGTTACTTCTTTAAATACTACCCAACCGGAAAGAAAACAAATTAGTTGCCGAGTTATCTAAAGCAGTCATCAAATTCATGCAATCTAAAATATATTAGCCGGGGTTTGGGATAATTTTTTCATAAATGTATTATTCATCTATCAAATTGAGTAAATCAAAAGATGAATCACATGTTGGCTCCTCACAGTTAACTATCGGCTTCTGGAGAGTCTATTAACCGAATGAACATGGAGCGATGTAAACTTTGACGAAACTGATTTGGTGTTGAAGGCCGCAGGTAATTTTGTTAACACTAAATTTCTAAAACCTGACACTGCACCATTGTATGCCCTGTGGGTCAGAGCCCTTTGGACAGATTTGCACCAAACTTCTCACAAACCATCCTTGATTAATGCTTAATAATGTCTGAAAGTTTCATTACAATCTGTTGAGCGGTTTCGGAGTCTATAAGCCCCCCCCCCCACACACACACACACACACACACACACACACACACACACACACACACACACACACACACACACACACACACACACACACACACACACACAGACACACACACACACACACACACACACACACACACACACACACACACACACACACACACACACACACACACACACACACACACACACACACACACACACACACACACACACACACACACACACACACATACACACACACACACACACACACACACATATATATATATATACACACATACTTCCTCTTTTATAGATATAGATTTATTGTCTTGAATGATTTACAAATAGCTTTTGATAATATTAATTAATACATAGTTTACGAACTACTCGAACTATGTTTTAATTGCGAACTACAATTACGGTAACGTTTAGTGGAAAATAATCAATATTATTATAACACAGTTTATTTATACGATTTGAGTTCGTTTTAGGTGTTACCCCTCGTTTCTAAGGTTAACATGAAAGTCATATGATGAGTCGCCCCAGGTGGATCAACCGTTATCCACAGTTGTGATGAAGGCTGTCCCTTAAAGGCGCGGCCCCAGTCATTAGTCATCGGATACGTCCTGTCGTTGCTAATTTTTTTGTAGTTCTTTTGAAATGTCTATTATAATGTCGGTATAGGGAAGTAATTAGATAGGTAAAAAATAGGTCTACTGGCAAAGGGGTACAATGGAATCTCTGAAAGATGATAAGGTATACCAGAGGATATAAATATTATATCAAGCACGACCTGTTTTCCACGTAAGGCAATAGGAACAAGTGTTTCACCCAATCCTGAGCAGTAATGTAGGTTACAAGGGGTACAATGGATGTATGTAATAACGATATCATATATAAAATAATGTTGGTCATAGCTGTTCCCATAAATTAGATTAAGCATATTCTGATAGTCGTATGTTTTAAAATTTAGGGCTAGAAAGCTTTGACCACTGTTTTCTCAAAAGTCACTTTTTGTTACACCTAGAGTTATAGGCTCCTTGTATAATCTAAATATTCTAAAAGTTCTTTTAGTTACCTTCTCCACAGGCCAGAAATGATTCTTGTGCTCTTCCGTGATCACCGCCTGGCATCTCCTTTCTAAATACCGTAAGGGATGTATTTGACATGGTAACGCAATAGTTTGTACCGATAAATGACAACTATTTACACAACCCTAACCTTAACAATCTTACCGTCACTAAATATTACATTTATAGGGAATGGTATTTGTATTTATTTAACCAAGCTAAGCAATAGAGAATATAAAAAATAATCAAGTGGTAGCAGCTACCAAGCACTAAAGCAGGTCTCACCGATCTGGCTGCTCGCTGATGTGTCGGCACTGTTTTACCGTTCTGACGAACAGCCGCGCCGGGGGTGCCGGCCCGGGTCTACAGGCGTCCCCTGTCCCTGATAACAGTATTGCGATTGTATAACAGTGCAGTAACGAAGTGTAACCTCATTAGCGCCATATGGTTTTATTTTGATCGTATAGTTTTACTGTATTTATCAGTATAGGCACCTAATTGTAACAACTTGCATATTATAAATAAGTTAATTTCTTCTTGGTGTTTTACACCCGAAAATAAGCTCTGGTTACAATAGTAGCATTCATTAGTAACAACACTTGGTCCCATTACCAAAACCACTAGCCCCGTGGCGCTCAGCTCCACGGCAGTGTCGCCTGGCGGTCAGCCCCACACACGGCCCAGCGATCACGTGACTAGTGTTATAGTGCGGCTGACACGCACTCCAACATTGTTGCTGTTCAATAACTGAATGCTTTTTGAACCACAGATCTCGCCTTTGATAAAAAAAAAAAAATGGAAAGCCTATTACTGCTGGTACAATAAGCTATTAAATTTAATTAATCTTAATTTATTTTAACTACCTGTTTACAGTTGGTTGCACGAGACGTGAGACAGTCCGCCAGAATTTGTGCTGCATATGGGCAGGTTGGCTTTATCTCTCAATTAATATACCGTAAAATCATTACTAAGGTCTTCTTTTCAAATTCAGGCTCTTCAACTGCCCATGTGTGGCACAAATCTTAGCGGGATGTCTCACGTCTCGTGCAACCAACAGTACACGAGGAATGTGTACTTACTCTATGGAATGTTGCTGTTGATATCCACAAAACATTACCAACTCATTTAGAGCTGAAATTTGTGATTAACCTCTTAAAAGTGATGTTTTTATATGATGAAGTTATTTATTACATAAATTTATCATTCAGTTAATAACGTACATACATACATGAGAGTTAGACATTTACCCTGACTTATTTCAGTAGGAGGCTGTGTTTTCAATATAAAAGTATAACTTTTTATTTGTGGAGGGTTACAACTTTTTTAAATCTTTGAATTTAAATTGAAATATTGTGGGAAACGAAGTAAACCTTCAATGTAATTCTTTTCTGTAAATAATTAAATCGATTAGGTTTTATTAAACTCGTTACTCTACTTCTAGATGCATTAGCGTTCAGAGCTGTATGAATAGTCGCTCACCTCGTTGCATAATCAAAGATGTATGATCCATTTCTCATCACTTAGTTGTTTGTCATGGATGATCCATTAGGTTTCCTGGCACTAGCTAATTTCATGAGGAAATGTCGGACTATCAGTAGTATAGATAGTATTGATTTTTATGTATGAATAATAAAACTGGGTAAAATGTCACTCAGTCAACTAACACATTATTAATCATTGACTACACTCTTCCAGTATTATTATTATACCAAGTAAAATATGTTACATTGACTTATGTTTTATATTTACAACATTATGTTTCCTGTCTCATTACTGCATTATGTCCCCGTCTCTATATTTATTAAATTACTCACACAAACATAAATGCTACTGTACTTTTCACTAAAATATAGGACTAAACGCATTCTTGTATTTCTAAGGTAATATAATTTTCTTTAAATATATTTCCATGAGCTATTAAAAAGGAAGGTTGTGTTTATCTCAGTTGTCATAAAAAACGTATTTTCTTAAAAAATATTTTGCACAATGACAAAAGCAAACCTTGTGCAATAACTTTTCTAAAAATGGAATTTTTTATATTCCAGTTTGGTACGGCTATCAATGTAAAAAGTAAATGTTTATCAGTTTTAGTAGGTCATTTTGCACATATAAATCCTCAGCTTATTGATTATACAAGAATTTCACCATGGACGGGTCACAGGACGAAGTCTCGCCACGGAGGGTCAACAGTCCGGACGTCTGTGACGTAATGAAATTCCGCGCCCTCCCCGGTGTCGCCTGGCATTACTATGTAACTCATTGGTTTCCATTTTCACCGAAAGTTTACGATATTAAAACCTCGTTAAGAGCAAGATAACTAAATTTTGAAAATAACGGAGTACGTTTTACTAGCCCAGTCAAAATTGGTTTGTGTCGGAAGTTTCTACATGAGCTGAATTTTTCACAAGGTATGCCTCAAGGAGTTATTCAATAACTTATAACTAGGGCAACTTATCTTATTCAGTTCGTTCATCCAAATACGAGCTTAGTATGGTACTCAGAGTATTAATTTAATCATAAGGTAATTTAAAAAGCTTTCAGATGTAATGTACAAATAAATACTAAAATATATTTTAAAAATGGACTTGATCGAAATACAGTAATTATAGACTAAAGATCATTTGATAATATAATGCAATGAGAGTAGGTGCCGCAGGATGAAATATTAAATGTAATTTTGGTCAACGATGCGGTAAATGTGGCGAAATCTAATCAAGCAAAATGTTAAATATGCAAATTGCAAACCATACAGTGAATTTATTGCTATTAATTTACAGAATTACTTATTTACTGGAGGAGAAATTCTCTTCCAGGAAATAAAAATCAACTTTTTCTTTCGCATGAACAGTAAGAAAAATAAACGACTAGTTGTAACGCTTCTTCCAGACATATTTAAATCAAGTTGATTTTTATTAATGGGTTTTAAAGGTTTAAAGTGTACAACACTCGAATACTAAAATATTTTTTACGTGGCAAAGATATCGCATATCATTAAATGTGATGCTAACATTTTTTTACTTAAATAAATAAATAAATAAAAATGCCTTTATTTTTGAGCGGTTCTCAGTACATATACTGTTTTACAGAATAACTCTTGTCATCTAACATTAACTAAAATTAAACTAATATGTACAAACAATATTTACAATAATACAGAAGATTTACATTTAAGTAAAAAAGTCCTTTAATCTTTTTTTAAAGGCATGGACTCCCAACTCTTTGAGGTCCCAGGGGAGGTCATTATATAAATTAGGCCCAAAATATGCAAAACTTCTACGCCCAATTTCCAACTTCACTTTTGGGAAGTGAAGTTTTTTGTCCTGTCGGGTGTGGCGCTGAGACATCCGATCATGGGTAACAAGCCTCTCTAGCAGGTAAATTGGCTCATTTGAAACCAATACCCTATGAACAAGAGAGCATGTTTGCATACGGCATACGAGTGCTGATGGCATAAGTCCGGCAGCACTCGCAAAGGCAGATATGTGTTCTCGTTTCCGAAGGCCGTAGATGTATCGCACAGCGGTATTCTGTAGCCTTTGGATTCTGCACATTTCTTCATTGGATATGCCGTTTCCGTATGCAGGGAAGCAATAGTAAAGCACTGAAAGGACAATAGACTGAACCAGCTTCAATTTGGCTGCCTGAGGTATAATTGACCGGCATCTGTAAAGACCCCGAAGTCTACCCAAAGCCAGCTGAGAAACGTGAGTGATGTGATCAGTGAAAGTGAGACCACTGTCAAGAATGACGCCCAAAGTCTTAGCAGTGTTGCTCACCCTCAAGTCTATGTCATCAAGTTTAACTTGCACGTCTCCATCAAGGATTCTTTGGAGAATAGTGGGCGGGGCAATGTGGAGAACTGTGCATTTATCAATATTCAACTTGAGACCATGTTTCATCGACCACTCACTAATAGCTGCCAAATCAGAGTTCACTCTTCTAATCGCTTGGTCCATTGAATTTATGTCGTAAGATATGTGCAACTGACAATCATCAGCATAGGCGTGCACATTGGAGAAGCGCACGCAGCTCGATAGATCGGCAGTGTAGAGGGTGAATAAAATGGGCCCAAGACAAGTCCCCTGTGGCACTCCCCTAACTTTTTTAAGGGATGGAGAAACATCGGCACCAACTCTAGTCACCTGTAGTCTTTCCTCTAAGTACGACTGGAACCAAGCGATTGCGCTATCCTGAAAACCAAAATGTTTCAGTTTGGCGAGGAGTAAAGTGTGGCTTATGGAGTCAAAATCCTGCGAATAGTCCAGCATGATAATAGAGCTACACCTGCCCTGATCCCTCGCCCAAAAAAAATCTGCAAACATATTGACTAATGCAGTGCATGTACTGTGATTTTTTCTAAATCCTGACTGTAGTTTTGGAAGCAAGTTTTCTTTGTATATAAACTCTAAGATTTGGCGTATAACTAGTTTCTCAAGTACTTTAGAAATGGCCGGCAAGACTGAAATCGGTCTAATATCATTAAAATTTGAAGGATTGGTCTTTTTAGGAATAGGTCGAACAATACTTTTCTTCCATGTTTCAGGGAACCTACCTGTTTGTAGTGATTCATTCATTAAACGTGTTATAGCACCTATAGCATAAGGACTTACGGCTTTTATCATTAATATACTTATGTCATCTTCTCCGACTGCTCTGGAGGTAATCTCATTCATTGCCGATTTAACATCTTGTTCTGAAACCTTATTGAACCTAAATAAATCTTTTATTCCATATTTCCTTTCTCGGTTGTATATATTTATCACTTCATCATCTATGTCAACAAATGATCCCATTCTAACAAAGTAATCATTCATATCACTGACCTTAAACGTTTTTGGTAGTTCAGACATATTATTTTTTCCAACTATATCACTCTGCCTTATACATTTCCAGAAAGCTCTCGTATTTTTACAGTCTGCCAGCTTTTCTGCAAAAAATTCTTTTTTGCTCTCCATATTGCACTATTTAGTCTATTTCTAACTCCTTTATACTCAATCCAATCAGATTCATTCCTTGTCTTAATGTACTTTTTTCTAAATCTATTTTTTATTTTGGTTAAATTTTTCACTTCATCATTTCTCCAGGGTGATTTTTTCTTAGTAACACGTTTGGTTACTAACGGTGCTAATGAATCGTATACCTTTTTAATATTTGATGCAACAAAATTATTAATACAATCCACTCCTGTCATTGCATCAACCTCATCCCATTCAATACTTTTCAACATGGCAATTGCATCGGGCACATTAAATCTTGAATAATCTCTGTAGGTAACAAATTTTGCAGTAGATTTCTCTCTACTGTTTTTAATTTTACAATAAACTAGCTTGTGGTCAGTGATTTTCTTTTTTCGGTGATCTAAGATACTTGATGCATCAATTACCCCACACATTTCAAATCTCGTTGATTTATTCGTTATAATATGGTCAATTAGTGTCGCTGATTTGGAAGTAACTCTTGTAGGTTCATTGATGTGTTGCACAGCATTGTATATTGTTAGCAAACGTCGGAGATGTTTCGCTTCATGACAGGACACTGACAACAAATCTATATTAATACCACCCAAACATATGACGGAGTCCATTTCAACAGCAATGTCTACAAATAATGCCTGAAACAAGAAACCAAGACAGGTGTAGCTAACATGCGGTGGCTTGTACACCACGGCCACGCCAAGCTTGGTACCTTTCGTATGTATGACCACAGAGATAAATTCTATGCCTGGATCTACTCCCATTAAATTCTTCCTCTGGAAAGCCAAACCTTCCTTAACGTAGAGAACAATTCCTCCACCTCCTCTCTCAGCTCGGTCAGCTCTAAGGAGTGTGTAGCCAGGTATCTCGTAATGATCAGAAAGGTCACACGGCTTAAGCCAAGCTTCAGAGACCCCAAGAACATCAAAATCAAAGTCACATGTCAGTGCGGACATTTCGTCGAAACCAGTATTAAGTGACCGCATATTCAAATGTGCGATGCACAGGTTTCTTTCTATCTGCTCGTTTCCCGACGTCTGGCTAAGGACCGGCCCCAGTCCCTCACCCTGGGGGGGATCAGAACCAAGGCTCGGACGCGGTACCAGACGACTCTGTATAGCATGCGTTGCTGAACTATCAATCATACGCAATGCAGCCGGGATCACCGCTTTAAACAAAGCGGCAAGCCGGGACACGCCGACCCTGTTAAGGTGTCTCCCATCCCGTGCGAGGTGTCTCCGCGCGACCCAACAGTTAGCCTCCACAAACATGGCACCAAAATTGTTACACATCAGGTCGAGTTGAGTGTTGAAATCATTCAGAGCTTTGTAAGTGATATCTGATCGAATTATTATGCTGTTTACGTACACTTTAGAATTTGGAAAATTTGTCTTTACTGTAAACAGCAGATCTGCCATGTCGTGGAGAGCTTCCCTCTTCCCATGACCCCCATTGTAACCAGGACCTCCCCTGTAACCTCGCCTCAGGTTGTTCGATCCAACATGAATGTGAATCACTTTTAAATTAAAGCCTACATACTTTAACAATACATTTTTTAAATGATGGATACGAGCACCAGGGTATCAACATTCGAGAATGGCCCCCTCCTTAACAATAGCAGAACCAGCATGTCTAATCATTGAGTCCAATGCGATTAAAACATTTTTTAAATTAGATTGGTCACTATGGGTTACATCATGATTTGCTTCAATTGGATTGACAGGTATTGAAATTTTATTGTGCTCTGGTATTTTGCTTACATTCCTACTTTTGGATGAACGAACACCTGAGGTGCCTTTGGGATCAGTAGACTCAGTTTTTGACTTATATCTACGTCTATCAGCATTTACATTGACGTTAGATTTTAAATCAGCTTGAACATCATCAGGGAGAACATTTTTCTTATCAGCATTGTCAGAATGGTCAGAGTCATTCTCAGAAGGAGAAAGGACTTCAAATTTATTCCTACAAAAGACATAATGAGCACCCAAAACCACCTGCCTTTGTTTGCGACCAGAGCTGGATCTGACCCTTGTCCATTCATTTTTTCCTTGATTTGATTTGATTTTACAGATTTTTTTATCGCTTTTTTATCTACACAATAAACTTTATTTTCAAGAGAACTAACAGGGTGATCCACAGAATTAACTTGACAAACATGCTTGTTTAACCCCCACCATTCCTCAAATGACAGTGTATCTGAGTTGTCAAAACAATAAAAGTGTAAAATCTACTTAGCATTAACTAAAACATTCAGGCCACACTCAAATGAGTTAGACTGTTGATAACAATCCATTTCAATTACACTCTCTTTGCTTATGTTGAGTTTTTCTGCAAGTAGCTTAGCAGATGACGCATTATTTCCAGTCAATGAATCAAAATGAAAGGCTTTTGATGCCTTCAAGTCACAAAATAAGAGGCTCCAGTGAGAGCCAGAGTCGTCACTGGAACTTACAGAATTACTAAGACAAAAGAATACAAATCTTAAATTGGGTAAAGTTAAAACATCTGGTAAACTATTTTCTGAGTTGCATATTTTTACCCAATGAGTTCGAGCAGGTCCCTGGAAAACTATATTTTCCTTATGAACGACAGAAGTTGCCATTGCCTCAAAGTAAGCATTGAGAATGCTGTCATTAGCCCAAAGATCTTTATTCCAAGATTTATCCGTTTTGCGTTCCAAGGACAAAACTTTACTACTAAGAACATTAATTTTAACGTTTGCATTGGATATGACATCGCAAAAGGTTTTGTTTTGCTCAGACAACTGGCTATTTTTTTCTTTTTCAGTCTTCAAATTACTTATAGCTAAGTTTAAAGATGTCTCAGAAGCCCTACATTGATTTTTACAATCTAAAAGTTTGTTTTCCAAGTCCTTTATTTTACTTTCAAGGTTTATTACGTCCTCACTAACTTCATCTTGAATTTTAAATGAATTATTAGCTTCTTTAACACGCAGTTCCTTTTCAACTTGAAGTTTTGATACAAGAGTTTTAATTTCACTATAAGAATCTTCTAGGGCATTGTGCTGAGAAATTGATTCTGTGTTAAGATAATCAAGCTTTTGCATAAGCAACTCAATTGTACACACCAACTCTTTGAAATCTAATTCAGGATGGTTCGAGGTCAAAGAATTTAATTTTGCACTTAATTGTATAGCTAAACCCTCTAAACCATCATCAATATATTGAGACTGTTGCTGGCTTCTTGTCAGCACCATTTTGACCATAAGAAAGCAAAACACAAAAATTATAACTATTATAAAATAAACTTACACTGTGGGTTATTTTTTTTAAATTGTTATTTACATACAATGATTTCACAAGATAATTATAATTAAAATATTTCCTTATATAACAAACAGAAAAATAATACTATTAAACATTAATAAGTCATATTATTATTTCTTTGATTAACAATCGAAAAAGTGCTTTTATTGACTTGCAGTCAATAGCCTATAATAGTCAATAAGGTTATTTGTGTATTGTCAAATGTATTATTAACAGTATATTTCAATTATTACAAATTTTTATTTTAGTAATTTTTCATTATTTTTAGACAGCTATATGTTTTTTATCCATGACCACTTGACCTATTATGGTTTGTATTTTCCTTTATATTCATACGATGACATGTATTGTTCTTCATCATGAAGTTTGCCACACAATGAACAATTGAATATTTTACGACTGTAAAAATATTTATTTATTTTATAATACAATGTGGCGGCAAGTAACATTGGAATATTAAAATTACAGTACGACTGTATAGCCACTTTGACTAGATACGTAAAGAAACGTTGGTTTGTAGTGTATTTATAGAAACTAATAAAAACTTAATTATATATGTAGTTTTTTTAACTCGATCCTTCTGGAGAATATTGGAATGGGGGAGAGATTTAAATTGCAAACAAAAAACTTAAACTTGCGACAAACGTGTACGAGTAGCAGATTTCCTTAGATAACGTTTTTAACAACTTATAATGCCTTTCAGTGACTCCCAGCAATGTATACAGAACCAAATAAGTAGGGCTATCCCATGTTAAAAATTTTAGTTTTATCCCCGAAAACCAGAGGAAAATATAGCGCTGATGCTAGGACCACTTCTCCTTATTGTCACGGGAAGCGCTCTTTCTACTTCTTAAATGTCAAAATGAGCATATTTTTTTACAAATAATCACAACACAAATAACAAACTTTTGTAAAATTATTCTAATAATCTGTTTCCATTCAACCGATCAGTATTATCTTTACCATCTTGGTGGTGCTATCTGTGTTTTGGGGGCGGCGTTCTCACTTCTCCATAAGGATGTCCCCTACTTATTAGGTTCTGTATACATTGCTCCTAATCAGCTGTTTTACTTTTAAGCCCCACCTATGCTTGGTTTAAAGTAACAGTTCTAAAGTAAACGGATTAAAACCGTTACCGATAATATTGTAAAACTGTTACACGATATGTTGTTATGTGGAATTACCAGCTGGTATGCAACAATGAAAAAAAAAAAACAACAACAACAAACAAAAGGCTTTAGCCAATGGAATCTTAGCAAGGATAAACACACACTTCCCTACCACTATGTCTGGCCCCTCCCACGAAGGATCAAGTTTAAAAAATTCGGGCTATAAAAGCTATTTCCGCTTTTGTTATACATCAAAATGGCTATCTTAACGTAGAGCAAAATTGGTATACCTTTGAGATATTATTGATTTTAAATCTGCTATCTCAATAACACGTGAAAATTTAAGGGTGAAATTTGCCAATCTATTTTTCCCCTACTAATCATATAAATAATAAAAGGAGATTAATATATTGAAATCGGTAGCATATGTTACATAACATAGTAATTTGTTGTGGCGTTGCACAGTACGAATCAATATTCAAGTTGCATGTGACAAAACAGTACAATGGAGATTTGTGTGGTTTAATCTCGCCGCAGATTCGAAACCGGGTCAGCGATGTTGTGATGTTTAGGATAATTACCGCCGGCGAGGATGCGTCCGTGATGTGATTCCCCTGACAAGCTGCAAAACTAGTCATTCGGCGAGGATTACATGGTAAAGTGTTGTCTGAGTCGGGGGTAGAACGTGCCTTTTAAGGTTACTATTGATTTAAGAGAACTGTTTTTTCATATCAAGTAGCAATGTGGATTGATATTTTGTAGATAATATATTTTTTAAGATTTTTAATCGAGTTTGTCTTGAAAGGATTGTTCCAGTTGTCCAATAACGACACACTATACTTCATTTATATTTGTATCCTATGAGTTTTTAAAGTTAAATCTAAGCCTCTAGAAATCTAACTTAAATTTAAATCTAAGATCTAAGTTAAATCTAAGTTATTATGTATTTTATCCGCTTATGTTCTAGAAGATTTTTATTTCGTTGATCTGGAAACAACTAATTATGTATGTCATAACAATTTTGAAAATAAAAAATGAAAATGGACCCTTCATTTCGAAGTGGTCTTGGAAAGGACTGCTTTGATTTGGTCTGGCAGCTGGCATATCTGAGATATCATTAACTGTGGTAGTTCAGCTGTCAAAAGTTGAGGTTCGTTATTACCATCCAGGAAGTCCGTGCAGCTGTAACGGAATACTGCGAACGCATAATCATCCTCCCTCCCGTACCTGGCTCGTACGGTGACATGGACAAAATATCTTTTGTTTGGTAATGTATGTTTTTTATAAACTACTGGGCCAGTAAAATAGTATTACTGGGTAATGATGAAGCAGATACAATTTTAAGTAATGTTCTTTTAAACAATATATTCTTAAAAATCTATTATTTAAATATAGAATGATATGGAGAATACTAGTTTCTGATGTTAAAAAATTGCTCTGTATAAGAGTTCTTTAATGAAAATTTTCATAACTAATAAAGCTCGTTCTTTGTTATTGTGTTGCTCAATAATAAGCAACTTTCAGCTGATAAATGTCTGATTTACAACAGTCGTTGCTTGTGTCGGGGTGACTGATGCGGAACATGGAATGCGCAATCACCAGATGAGGGATGGATCAGTGACGAAGTGGAATGTAAACGGACCGTTTGTGTTTATTGTATTTAATATCATCAACATAATTGCATTCCCGCCTAGTGCTCGGACATATTCGTCCATTTCAGTTGATTAATCGTTGACTGTAATTGGTTTAAACAGTTTAAATAAAAGGAAAATAATAACGTAGCTGATAAGAGCTATCCCATCAAAAAGGTCGGATAAAATTTAAAAAATGATATTCTATAAGTTAAAGGCTATTACGCCCCTGGCACTATATAAGCCTTTAAGTTTTCCACCATACAAGGCTGTATAGCGTTTTAATGTTGAAGGATTTATACGTTTACATCCTTAGGGCTCTTAAGCCCTCTCCCTTTAAAAGGTACGATTTTTCAAAGCATTTAGTTTTAAACAAAGTGATTGTACTTCTTCAGGGCAACATTTACATATAGTAAAATATCCATTTCATAAGTAATATCTCAACAAAAAGCACATGTCAATGTCAAGACCGGGTCATGAAAAATTACTATTCAAAAAAACAATTCCATTCGGAAAATTCACATTACTCTGTAGTATTATTGAGTACTAAAATACGAGTATACACTCAGCAGACGACTTTGGTTTTTAAGTTATGCTTTGTTTGTATATTTAAAGAAAAAAAAACTTTTTAAAAACCCTACATATTTTATATTCTTGGTTATTAATCAATAAGTAAAAATACATAAAAAATTACCAGTGAAAAATCGCTATATTAGTCTGGCTCATTCTTGTTTAACAATACCAGGGAATGACTCTATAATGTCATTCGAGTATTTGGGCAAAACTGCAACACTGATTTATTGGATTTGAATTCGAGTCTTTGTGGTTTACATTAAATATGCTGGAGAAAGTATTTTAATATATAGAATAACTCTGATTGATACTAGGAATGTTATTTTTTTAATTGCTCTAGCAATGGTCGAGTGTTCTGGGCTGGGGTGGGTGACACCTTTGGTGGCGCGGAATTTCATTACTTGACGGCAGGTCCGGACCCACGGCTGACCGCGCGGCATGGTCGCGCCCTCGCCCCCCCCCCACCCCACTCCTCATTCCATTTGGAGGGAAAATTTAATGTGTGAGGCTCATTCCACACACGGAAAATTTGTTGCCAAAACACTGCTTACAATTAACGAAACTATTAAAGCTGTATAATTCATGTTTTAGTGGTAGGTAATAATTTTTTCTTGGACTTCAAAATATCGAGACAACAAATCAACGGATTAGAATATCACTGGCAGCTAGGAGATTTCAAGTATCAATATATTTATTGTCATCGGCAAATTCATGCATGGACAAGAGTCAATAGAAGTAAAAACATTACTAGGATTTAAGTTTAACATTTGGGTCTTTTTTGGAATGTCCCCGCATTTTTAAACAATTCTCTATTGAGTTTCCACATAATGGAAATGGTTAAGACACCTAACCTAACCTAGGCCGTCCCACAGCTATCCCGCGACTGACCCGCCGGGAGAGCCGCGGGGCAGATAGGTTAGGTTAGGTTGGAATGTCCCCGAATTTTTAAACAATTTGCTATTGCCTTCAACATGTCTAAGGAATGTACTGCAGGATAAAATTATAAACTAGAAACATGATGACGACTGAATATGTAAGCCGAGCGCGCAACCTTTTATCAGCCTACCGATAAGAAGGTGAAGGACCCAAAGATAATCTTACTGATAACGAACACGATAAAAAAACTTCCCACTTGACTACCAGTCGTGTCTTAACCATTTACATTATGTGGGAACTCAATAGAAAATTGTTTAAAAATGCGGGACATTCCAAAAAAAGACCCTAACATTTAACACTCCGTTTCCGGTTCAAAGACAAATAGAAAACAAATTAAAGCGGTCTAAAAATTAGCCTGGAAGATTACTAATACGAAATGAACAAAATATAATTCCAGTCAGAAATAATTAACTAATTGGTTTCCATTACAAAAGCACAAATTATTTCTTTGCATTCAAAAAATCATTGATGCTATAAAAAGGGGTTTTAACCGACCAAGAGCTGTCTAGGACATGAATGTATCATGAGGAAAGGGAAATTGCCATAGTGGACAGCCAAAAGACTAACCACGTATTATGAAAACTTCGTTTGCTGTACCCAATGTCAACTTCGCAACCAGTTTTAAAGTTGTCGTGGGACAATTGTTCAATCAGGTTTGTTCAAGCAAAGATCTTCAGGTAGTAATGCTTTTTCCATTAGGCCCTGAATATTCATTAATAAAAAATTACATTAAAAGAGACTATAGCAGCTAGCAGGCCTTTGTAACTCCAGGTTCGGTTGATGTAGAATGATATACTAACCTGATCGTTTGGCTAAAAAAAAAACAAAAACCATTTATTGAAAAGTAAAGTTTTACTCACATATAGCCTATAGATGTCAATCGTTGTTGTTATTGCAGAAAAAAACCATTTGTTCTGTGGGGAGGGGGGCATATTCTTTGACCAATACCACTTCATCTCAGAAGTGGGTCGAGCAAAACACTCACTTTGTCGCCAGAGACAAATATTTAAAATTAATATACTGTATAAGACTCATACCTAGTGTTAAGCTACAAACAGACCAAGTCTCTAATATCAGGGTCTTTTAGTTAGTCTTCCATCATTCCAACACTGGCTGGGTGGCTGAGTGGTTATGGTGGTAACATAGAATCCAAAGGTTGCCAGTTCGATCCTGAGAAAAGCTAGTATCTTGTTAAAGATTTTATTCCGATCCCACCTGCTATTTGTCATTGGGCTATTCATTTATGATGCTTTCTAACGACTGGTCGATGTTAGATAGTAAATTTCTACAAACTTCCCATGGTGTGATTTTGGGTAAAAGTTTTACTTTAACTACATGTCACTAGACACATCTATGATAAAGTTTTTTGGAGTGCAATTTATCCCAGGTTCCGAACTGTTATCTTCGTATATTTCCCTCATTACAAGGCATATTGCACCAACACTTCACTGTAAATAATTTTTGTTATCCATCCCATCCCCATTGGCATATTTAGTCTAGATATAACTATTTTATCTTATTATTTAATAAAACTGATTTCAATTATACAAACTTTAAACAATTTCTATACGTTTTAAAAAAATTGTCAATGGCATTTGAATAGGGAACAAAGGGGAACAGAACACCGATTTTCACTAACTTGGGTCAATTCATAGTTGGATTGACTGTAAAAGACTTCATTCATAACGGAGCTGTGTGACAGAAGAGCATTTGTCAATAGCAAGTCCAGTAATCAAGTGAAATAAATATTCGCTGATGCGTCCCCATTCGCAGCCATGCCAGTCAATGCAGCACTTTTGTGCCGCAGTCACTCTCTCCTGGGGAGCCTTTTACCGCTGCCCTTTACATTATTGCGGACAAAGGCCAATCTCGTCCACCATTGAATGGATGCTGTAAAATGTGCATACAGTGATGGCCTTCTGCTGCTGTTGTTGTTTTTCTCTCTCAACTTAGAATTTTTTTCGTCAGAAAAATACTCGAATCAATAGCTGGAAAAACTCTCCTACATTGTCAAATTTTTTGTAAAATAAAATATTGGTGTGCTTCACACCTTGTTTTCTTTGGAGTTTGTCTGAAGTTAAAAAAATCTTTCAATATGGACTACCTTTACCCTGGAAATTTTTTCATGGTCTATTACACACTTTTAATGCATCTGAAATGTTTTAATTTTTGTTATCAAAAGGATATACCTCTCATTTATATACTCTTTTACTGAGAGCAATGTTATAAATTTGGTTCAAAGTAGTCCATCCAAGTGTAAGTGATGGTTACCAACCAGCTTCAAGGCTCCTAATATCTACATAAAGTTTAATGTGTTTTTGTGTAATGATGTGTTTTTGTGTTTATGTGTAATGACCCGAGGGTCATTTTGGAAACTCTGATTAATTTGACAACTAATTCATTACATTGGTTATCCAAATGTGATATTACATCCCTTATATGGCTCCTCCAAGCTGGGGCATTACAATCTTGAAATGACTTCAGTATAAGTTAGTATTGACAAGTTGGCCCAAATATTATAACTGTGTCAGCATATTCAAGTGACAAGACTGTATTTTGCTATGTTATTTTAATTGTAAAACGTTTAAATGAGAGTCTTTAAACGTTTAAACCTCAGTTTTATTGGTTGATGTAATTAATTGTTCTGTGAAAATTCATCGAACTGTGTACCACGTATTATCGTTACAGATAAACAACAAATAATTATAAAACACCCTAAATGAAACCTTTGCATTCGATAATGTATCATTTAATAAAAAAATAAAGTAATTATAAAGTTTTAAGTATTTTTCATCTATATCGCTCAATTTCAAAACATCGTAATGTGTTAACTGGTAATAGAGAACTTTAAATTATAGAAATACTTATTCATAAGCAGAGTCTTCTAGAAAAGAAAATTATAGTTCTGACTTTCAAATAGTTACAATTTTTATTAATTAATTTCCTTCGTTTAGTATATTGAAAAACAGTATGTGGATTTCAGCGACTTATAACCACCAGCAACTTTTGTCCATTAAAACTATCATCATTTATACGTAATATTTTTGTCAAGCCACAGGTTGTCCGTGTCACAGTTAAAGAATCCGAGTCCTGTTTTTAAATAAATCCAATCTAGATTGTAAATTAAATTCAGAGATTATGTCTGGTTTATTTTTGATGTTAAGTAATATATAATTTTAGAAATAAACAAAAAGGGTTTCAAGATAGCTCTTGTTTTGTTAATTTACTTTCCATTGACAATTAAAAATTTTTTTTTTTTTGACAAAATGAATTTGGAATATTGTTATAATTTTGTTGTTAATTTTTATTTCGTTCTTAAAACCAAACAAAAAATTTTGAAGATCATAAGAAAAATTTCCGGAGACCCAAAGTACGAAAGGAAATTCGCTGAGTCGCAGGCTTCGACAGGGTATTTGTTTTGTGCTTTTTTACCACTCTTTTGATTGTTGTTGATTATAGGCACTAATAAGTTTTTTTTATCAAATTGACATAGATATGCAAATCTTTATTCCGCCTTCGTTATCGCATGTTAGACAACAATACTTCTGCGTGAAGGGTACAAAGGACGTTCAAGACCAGGCACTTGCTGTCAGTCCTGCTCTGTCGCTGATTGGCGTATAGAGTGCGTGATAAAGTACCTTTTGCTCTTTGCGTTATTTCACAGAGAGTTTGTGTTAATTTCTGTCTTACCTTAAACTTAAGAGAAAACTGTATAGCTTTAAAATTTGTTAAACAGTGAAAAGAATGTACAGTTGGTTGCACGAGAAGTGAGACAGCTCGCTAGAATTTGTGTTACTTATGGGCAGGTTGGCTCTATCTCGTGCAACATAGCGTGGATTAATCATTACTAGAGATTGCCTCTTGATCGAAATTCGACCAAAAGGTCAGTTGATCTAGACCCAAGTAGGCCCTTGTTTAAAAATATTTTATAACTGGAATATCTGTTCTTCCTGATTTCTAGCAGTTGTTTTTACAACAGCTGTCTAATGATTCAATTAACTATCCTTCCTTCATAAGATAAACATTGGAACTCTAAAAGGCTGTGGGGCGTAGCCCCGTTTAGTCCGATGTGAATAATTAGAATAGGATTCTGCTCATCTACAGGACGATACCTTTCTAACGGTATGCACGGATTTTTCCTACGAGGCACACAAGCTGAGAAAAAAGGAGGACACGAAACATTCTTACCTATTAATATATAGATAATGATATACAGTAAAACCATTACTAAGGTCTTCATTTCAAATTCAGGCTGTTAAACTGCCCATGTGTAGCACAAATCCTGGCGGGCTGTCACACGTCTCGTGCAACCAACTGTAAATACGGACATTTAATGTGGTTATAATTTTAATTCTGTTATGAAAACCTAAACCTAAATACCCGAAATATGTGCTAAGTATTAGTAAAAATTCAGTAACCCATGATAATGTTTTCATATTTAATTACTTAAAAATAAATAACCTTAAACGGAATCTAACTGTGTTACTGAGTAGTTGACGCTATATCCATAGATCTAGTAATTAGCACTTAATACCAAAGGCATTCAATGTTCACACGAGCGAGCTGTTGGTATGTTATTCTGGTGGGCGCAATTCGCATTCCATGCCATCATTCCCTGGCGTATCCGTCGCTAAATGTACACGTTGTCACATGCACATTCCGTCCATGTTGTATCACTGTCATTCCGCTAACACTGTATTGTCCATTTAATATCAAACTTACAAATTGATTTTAAGGTGAAGCGCTAAAAGAAAAAAATGGGTTTACGACAATATCTCCTCTCCTCCTTGTTGATACTTCTAATTTAGCACTTTTCCTTTGTATCTAATTAATATGCCAATTGCAACATCCACATTATTAGAAGAAGAAGTCATGATAGACCATTGAATTGTTTGTAGACAGTGAGATAAATCTTACCGGTCGAATTAAGCCTCGCATAACAGCGAGAGGGTTTTCGTAACTTTATTGTTATCAAGTTTTTAATATTTTTTAATAAAGTTAAATTTTGTATTAAAAAATTCTAAATTCATAAGTTTTTTATTTTATTAAAGGGATTTTGACATTAAAATTTTACTTACCACATTTTACTTAATGTTAATGTAGAGATTTTTATACTTTTATTTATTCTTCCTTAAAAGAAATGTGCCACACCTACGTTGGCCCTTAGACATATTGCTGACATAAAAAAATATTTATAAGTTCCCCTCTATTTTTTTCTCGGTCTTGTCTCCTTTGGATTTGCCTTAGGCATCTTACCCTTTCCCCCATGAGATTTTTTAAGCCATATTTCTTTTTCATGGCCATGACTGACCAAATTATAACGCATTATCCCGAGTTCAAGTGGGGTTTCCTTTTAGAATTAAGGGACAGATAATATTGCTTTAGTTATATCATGTACTATAAAACGAGGAGTGTCTGTGCAATGTAATTGTTATGATTTCGATATCGATATCTAGAGGGTATATTTTACCTAAACTTTGCATTCGGAAGAGTTTTTATCCAAAAATAAATTTAGAAACAGCTTGAACGAAAAAAAAACTTTGTCTAAAACTGAGTTTTAAATAGTAATATTTTTGTCATTGGTCTTATGGATTGCCATCAAGGAAACAAAATAACAACGAAGGGTAAACAACATAAAATAATGCTATTTTGAGCATTGGTTTTGAAACAGTTGTCGCCTGTGACATGGTATAAATGGTGTAAGCTTCAAAGAATGATTACTGTGATACTACAAAGAAAATGAATTAAAACCAACGAGAAAGGTTCGTTTAACACGGAACTCATTGTAATGTAAAACTTAGTTCTACCCAGTATAAAAAATCTTTCACGAACATCTCTAAAGTAAACTTCTTATGCCTTCAGTGATATTAGTCAGATTAAGAGGGAGTTAAAGGAATAGAGCGATTATTTTTCTTGCGCAGTCAAGAGGCCGTCGGGGGAACTACCTGAATGCGGTTCACAATATTACACGACATTTATGAAGGCGAGACACAATATCCAGTATTCGGTGAAAACGCTCTAGCCAAAAAGATGTCGCTGTACTACAGCCGAACGTGTGAGACAAAAGCCTCAGGTGGATGATAGTAATGTACGGACGGAAGTTATTTTGCTGTGGAATGTAGATTTTATTCATTGGCTACTATTCATTGGATTTTATTCATTAGCCTGCCCTCCCAGAAGTTTAAGCGGCTGGTGCTAGAAGCTGTCAGAATCAGAATCAGGATTTTTGCGGGTCAAAAACTTATCGTGCAGGCTTCATTCGTCCGTTCCCATTTAGTGTCTTTCTTTAAAGTCCGATAAACCTCTTTCACTTTTATCGGACTACAAATAAAGGCACGTAATAAAAACGGGTGAAGCGCTGCCTGACGTTTTAAGAGAAGCCTTTGACCTTAAGGTTATATTACACCTTCAAAAACATTTTTCATTCATCTGACCGATTGAAGAAAAAATCGCACAGCAATTACATTCGAGTAGACATCTCATATAAAGTTTTGATACTGTTTCAATACTAAAATCCCCCGACAAAATGGCGCGACCGTGATGAGAGCCGTGAGGCCTTACAGTGACGAGGATTTCAGAGTGCGACTGTTGTTTGTCATGTATTAGTTACCAGATTAATCACAGTTGCCTAAACAAGCCGCTGGAGGTGGACACGAAACAACGTTAAACTCGGTGCAGCTTTAACGTAACCTCGGGCCGGCTTTGGTGTTGATCAACTCATGTAGCATACTCGTGTAAATGACCCATATTGCACAACCCACCTCGTATTTTACAATTTTATAGTCATTTCTTTAAACAGTAATTTTATTTTTTACAGAAACGTCGGTAAGTTTTACTTTATTGAACCATTTAAATGGTTTTTGTCATAATATACTTGATGTAGTTGTATTGTTTTCACTGTTCAGTGCATATTGTCATATCTTAAGTATCTAAAGTTTATTTATACATCGAGATGTATCTACCTTACATCGATATATAATAAACTATTTCTTAATGTTTTACTTGTTTTCCCAGGTGATGTCACAAATACTGGTTGTGATACAATCTTGATAATAATAACATTTTTAATATTTTGATTTATAAATCCTATCCTATACTATAATACGAGCAAAGTCTGAAGGGATGTGTGTTCCACAATCTCGAAATCTAGCGGTTAGATTTTGATTAAACTTGCATTTAAGAATGTTTTGGCCCAAAAATAAGTTTAGAAACAGCCTCAATCTCCGAAAAATCGAATTTGGTCTAAATTTAAGTTTTAAAATCGTATTTTTTTTAACATTGGTCTTATGGGTTGCTATTTTGGTAACGAAAAACAACTAAAAGTAAACAAAAATAAAGGAACATTAATTTTAAGCAGTTTTTTTAACAGCTGTTATCTGTAAAGAGTCTGGTTCATTTAATAGCTTAATTACCATGACACTGTAACAAAAGTGAATTAAAACCAACGAGCAAGGCTAGGTTAACCTGGTACTGGCCGTAATAAGTCGATTAAAAAAAAGACCAATCTTACCGATGATACTTGTATCCGATATGATCTATTACATTTTGTTCAAAACTGTTACGTGAAGATTCTGCCCATGATTTCATATTAAGATCTCATATTCATACCATTCACATAAACTAACAAAGGACAACGCCAAAAACCCAACTTTAAATGGAAAACGGTTAGTAATTGGCAGTGTATAATTTAGGGCGTTCTGAAATAATTGAGATAATACTAAAATTGATTTAGTAAATTTTCTATTATTTACATTTGAATGATATTTTGTAACTAGAATTAAAAGAAAGTGATAAAATATCACTGCGGCCAAGCTTATTCCACAAATAGTAAAAATACTGCAACATAGTTAGCAATAAACTATTGTCATTATTTAGATTATTAATCTTGTTTTAGAATGTGATTTGATTTACAACGGCAAATTAACAGGTAATTATATTGGGAGCGCATTAGCAAGTGTTGATGAAATGTAATCTGTCAAACAGAATATATCAAACATTTTAGCGGGTAATGAATTGTTCGCTCTCTGATGTGATTGTTGTTCATTTCAAAGAGCTGAAACAACGTCACTCTGTTACTATACGTTCTGTGGTTTCAATCCTTGCTATCACATCCTGCTTATTACTTATGTATTTGTTCATTGCCTATTCATCTTTTATGCATTACTTTAACTCACTGAAATACCAAATAATAACAAAATTAGTGAATCATTTTGTTCAAACCATCTATAATATTGGAAAACATCCAACAATATAATTTGTAACTTAAAATGTCCAAAATAGAAATTAGGAAATGTAGCCTATAACGAAAAAACCGAACCGATTATAGTGATTCTTCGACTTACTAAGATAAGTAATGGTTAAAAAGATAAGGGGTTCTCTCTTGTTGTAAGGTGTAGTGTATTTCATACCAATGTTCAAAACGAAAACAACAACAAAACAAATACAGTACCGATTGAATCCTTGATGGTTCAGAACAAGCATAGAATTCGTAATGGTTAGCAATGCAAATATGTAAAAAGTGTTAATTGATCCATCCGATGTGTTCTTCCTGTATGGTTGTGACCATCCTTCAACATTAGGCGATAGTGTTTATGTATATTTTACTATTGTCATATATTTGCATGTAAATACTAAAGACAACAAAGTATTATTAGGGTTATAAGTTTGGGCACATTAGTATTTTTGAGAACGAGTGTCTAGCATAAAGCCAAAATGTCATCGTGCACTATATTTAATTTATAATAATACTTACATCTTATTAAAACCTGAGAGGTTGCCGATTTTTTACATGACCTGATTATTATTTTTAATGCACGTGAATTCTTCCAAAAAATATATAACTAATATCAAATAGTAGTTATTAGGTTCGTTATTTGTTTACCAAAGTACAAACTTGAAAAAAAATGTTTACTCATTTTTTAATATTTTACAGCGTTAAAAAAATCAATGGTAAAAAACAACGACAAAACTTGTTTATTCGATTAGTAAATAGATTTCTGAAAATGATAGAATTCGATTCCGTTTACAATTGAAAAAATAAATAATAACAGATTCAGTGAAAAAATAAATATGTTAAATGATTGAACTATCAGTGCTAAAAACAGAACTCTAATTGTTTCACGATGCAAAAGCTCGAGTTAGTTTTATTAAAATTTAATAGCCTCACAGTATAAACACAACATTCGTCATTGAAATGAATCATTTTATATTGTGTTGTTACAAAGGTTTCTCATAACAAAATAACAATTATTTCTTATTTTCGATGGAAATTTTTTCTAATTTCTTTTAGTAGTTTAAACTTATGACCCAATCAAATAAACTTTAAATTTCAGAATATACCCTCCATGTTTGACATGAATGTAAAGGTGTCATGTCCTTTTATTTATTTTTTTTTATTATTTTTTTTACCAAGTAGGTCTACGCAGGTGTGCTGTGTTTTAATATATTTTAATTGAATTCCTAAGGCATATAAAGTATAAATTTAGAGAGACCTATCATTTATGTTGGAACTAAAAAAGTTTTAATACAAATCTGTATTGAAATTAAATTGAATTTTGCGAAACACCTCCTAGTCTAATAATTTCAAATTCACGATTCTGAAAGAAAACTAAGCTATATATCAAATGTAAAAAATAAATGACAATATATTTATCAAAAAATTAAATCCTCAGAAGCTAATGAATAATAAAATTCCATCAAGTAGCAATTACAACTCATACCAGCGTCAATTGTAGCCGGATTCTCGTTCTTCTATTGGTAACTGGTACATGCCTTTATTTAACTCTAGTAGCATTTTTTTACTGTACGCAATTAACTGACACTATTTGTTGAAGATTTTAGTGTATTGTGGACTTAATATTAGTGATAACTGGCATGAGACATCGCTGTACTGCTTAAAAATTATAGTCTAATTAATGAATAAGTATATTGTATTTTTTGCTTGATTTGATCACCTAGATGATAAAAATCATAAGATGGTAAAAATTGTAAAATTTGAACATATTATTGACTTGAACACGTGAAATATTTATGTAGTTATTAATGGTGTAGACCAATACAGAGCCGTGACTATATATTAACTTCAACCACGGGGGAAAGTTACTCAACTGCCCCCGAGAGCCATTCAGGGAACTGCGATTATGAGGCTACTAATACATAAAATATCCTCACAGAATATCATCATACCTGAGGTCTTCAGGTCATTGCGCATTTAAATATCTTACCTAGTTACATTGACTTGACCTATGAGATATTTCTGTACGGATACTAAAGTATTATATTTGTTTCAAGAAAACTATAATGAAATATCCTTTGTGTGAAGGCAGCTTGTATAAAGAGTTAACCATATCTGACTA
>JAQYXR010001096.1:0-42273 GCA_030545055.2 Neoaliturus tenellus | reverse complement strand
CCTATGCAAGATTATCGAGATAAAGTGTTTCAAAGACACCTATAATTAACATTGTTCCAATGGGGATAAAAATCAAGATGGCGGAGGTAGGTACTGCAGACTCTTAAAATTAATTAACTTTGAGGTTAAATAATAGTAAAGAATGAAAATAGTAAATGAATAATCATTAAAACATGCTCGACGAGAAGTTCTACCAACCTCCGTGTAGCTCAGCTCTCCTGCTGTCCGTGAAATAGTGATCAACGCAATGTTTCTCCATTTTAAATACCCGTTTCCTGTCCGTGCGCAATTAGCCAAAACGTATTTAATTACACATTAATTAGGACTAGTAATCACTGGGGACGTGCGTTTCAACAGAGCATCAATGTATGGGATGAGGCATGACTAAGGCCTACTATTGTACTGGAATGAGGTCTCAAATCGTATCCAGGTGAGGATATCGACTTTCGACCTGCCAAATAACGTAAATTGACTACAAAACACACTACGTTTGCAGTCCTTGTGAAATTGAACAGTTAGTTGCTCGAAACCATGATCCTGACGTTACTTTATATTCACAATTTTGCTATTCTACAAACGAGAACACAATTGTGTAGTCAACTGAAATTGGGTTATCAGTAGTAAAATGTCAACGTCAGCATTCAAATTAATTGGGTAAACTATTTTGATATAAAATCATAAGGGATGGTAAGTAATTATTATTCCGATTAATTATAACACTTAAGTTTTATTTTATTGAGGAGGTGTATAATTTCAAGGTACATGTGCTGCGATCTGTCGGAGCTGACGGCAACTACGTTCACTGCTGACCTGCGCTCTATCTAGCGGCACTGATGCGAACTTTGGTCATTCCGTCGATTTCACAGCAGAGACATATTTTTAAAATTTCTTGATGATTACACGATACATATTATACTATACGTAAAATAATTATTTTAAAATAAATTTATTTCTTTTAAGTTCTCATCTGAAGACCCGTCTACGCTGGCCGAACATGTTCGCAGCAACAGCCATGGTGAATAATGGACAACCTGTTAGTTCATCGAGTTAATTTTTTTACAGTCGCACTGAGCTTTAGTTTCACTTTTGCCCAACAAGTCAGCGAATGGATTCGGTGATAATGTTCTGAAGACAGATGCTCATATTATGAAACATTAAAGTTTTTAACCTAATCACTTACTAAGGTGTAAAAGAAGTATTTTAATTCTTAGGAAGATTCTGCTTAAAAGTTTTTATTCAACGCATATACCTTTACAAAGTTTACCTTTCCAACTCTAAAACAGGTTTAGGCTATACCGGGTCTGAAATTTACATCGGGTTGGTCTACAGCAAACTAAGTTGTCAGAACATTAATTAAAGTCTTTTTGATCTCCAAAATGACGAAGTTACCTTCCCTCATCATTCAATCGAGTTACAGACAGCAAGGGTGGATGTCATTTGGAGGGGTATGGACAGGGCCGCCGAGAGAATTTTTGTGGCCCGGGGCAGAGTTCCGGTGTGAGCCCCCCCCCCCCCTCCCGGTCGGTCCATCCCTGCCCGTCGCCGTCTATGTTCGAACCAGATACAATACAGCGTACACATTTTTATTTCTTTGGATCTTTATTTTGTATCTATGCACACAATCTGCTTTCTGTTACGTTTTGAAGATTTTGATAGGTCTTCAAAAATTCATGGTGTTACTACATAGCCTATGCAGAGGTAAGATTTTGCTACCATGGATTAAAAAAAAAAAAAAAAACGCTTGGAGATGAGGCCCCCTGTCTCTTGAGGCCCGGGGCAATCTGCCCCCCCTGGCCCCCCCCCCCCCCCCCACTCGGCGGCCCTGGGTATGGAAACGCCTACCAGAGGAACATGAGTGGACAGTCAGACGATTGAGTGCATGGAGCGCACTGCCTGTTTGGGGCTAAATTTCAATCGTCAGAGGAGCACTGGTCTTGGACGTCTGAGTGAAATTTTAGCAGTTTCGCACCCTTCCCTTTTCTTCAATACACTTTCCTTCCGGGGGCTTGTGCAAAATTTATATTGAAATCAAACGAACTAAACAAACTTTCTCAGTGTTTCGGCTAGGGGATCTCCTTGTAAACTAGTAGTTAACAACCACATGATCTGACCGGGTGTTTTCATTACATCCCTATAAACTCGAAATAAATAGTCTGGATGGAGGTTAGTTGCATGCGCTGTCAGAGTCTTGCGCTTACAAGTATACTGTGTAATATTAAATCATTAGGGTCGTATAATAATTACTATTACGATCAATTATAACACTTGAAATTATATTGAGAAGTTGCATTTCAAGGTACATGTGCTGCATTCTGCCTTAGCTGGCGGCAACTACGTTCCTTACCGACTTGCGCTCTATATAGCAGCGATTATAAGAACTTTAGCTTTCCCTCGATTTCACAGCAGAGACTTATTTTAAAAATTTTCTGATATTTACATAATACGTAAAGAATTTAAAAGCATAATAATAATCAGTTAATTTATTTCTTACAAGTTCAACAAAGTTTTTTTTCTTAAACCACGGAAAATATTAATTCTTATATAAATTTAACGTGTTTTGAAATAGAGTTAACCTAAACTTCAGATCGATAACATACTAACAAAGAAATAATGATTTTACATAGCCTGTCTATTTATACTTCTTTAAGTGATTTTTTGTAATTAGACCTCCTCCTACAATGTTCATGTTTCATGTACAATGTTCATGTACGATATTCATTTTTTTGTGTCGTGCTCGATTTCGTATGACATGTAATTTATTAGCCTACACTTGTGTATATATGAAAAACGCGTTTTCTTTTGATGTAGGTAGGATTCAATTTAAAAATGTACCCATAAAAGGGATTGACACAAGTAAAACAAAGAATAACTTTTGCTTAATACATTGGTTTTAAATACGGAAATTATGAGATCGCAGTTAATTATATAAAATTTTTTTAGACTTAAAGTTGGCCTACCTTATTAATTCTATGAATACAAATTTACAAACTTATACCAAAGTATTTTGGGGTTGAGCTTGTAAATTTGTAACACCTACGTTATAAACATTCGTTTATGACATATATGTAAATTTTAATGCATGCTTTAAAATCAAGTTTTGTTTTTTTTTGTTAAGAGTCTGCAGTACCTACACCATTTCGGCATTTTGTCCCATAAAAACAGTGTTGAATTTGAACCATTACTGTGATTTTGTTTTTTGTCTGAAAATTGCAAACTCGATGTAATTTTAAATGTTACCTTAATGTCCTTCATTTGACGTGATAGAAAATCAATTTCAAAAATTATCCACTCGAACAACAAATGAAAAAACAATTTTTATTAACACAATTTTTTAACAATTTTTAGGAGGTTTGTTAAAAAATTTATCCACGTCATATGGACCGCCAAACCATTATGGTGAACATATTCTAGTTTCATGCGAATCCGATGCAAGATTATCGAGATAAAGTGTTTCAAATACACCTATAATTAACATTGTTCTTATGGGACTAAAATCAAGATGGCGGAGGTTCTGCAGACTCTTAAAGTTAATTATCTTTGAAGTTAAATAATTGTACGGTAATGAATGAAAATAGTAAATGAATAATCATTAAAACATGCTCGACGAGAAGGTTCTACCGTCCTCCGTGTAGCTCAGCTCTCTGCTGTCCGTGAAATAGTGATCAACGCAATGTTTCTCCATTTAAAATGCCCGTTTTCTGTCTGTGTGAAATCAGTCAAAACGCATTTAATTAAAGACATTAATTAGGACTAGTAATCACTGGGGACGTGCGTTTCAACAGAGCATCAATGTATGGGATGAGGCATAACTACTATTGTACTGTGAATGAGGTCTCAAGTCGTATCCAGGTGAGGATATCGACTTTCGACCTGCCAAATAACGTAAATTGACCACAAATCATTCCATGTTTGCAGTCTACTGTTTCAGATGTCGTCAGCGTGATAAGAGTAGTTAGAACGTGACGTTCTTTTATATTCATAATTTTGCTATTCTACAAACGAGAAAACAATTGTGAAGTCAACTGGAATTGAGTTTTCATTAGTAAAATGTCAACGTCAGCATTCGAAATAATTGGGTAAAACAATTTTGATATAGAATAATAAAGGATGGTTGGTAATTATTAGTCCGATTAATTATAACACTTAAAATTAATTTTATTGAGGAGGTGTATAATTTCAAGGTACATGTGCTGCGATCGGTCGGAGCTAATGGCAACTACGGTCACTGCCAACCCGCGCTCTATCTAGCGGCGATTATGCGAACTTTGGTCATTCCGTCAATTCCACAGCAGAGACATATTAAATTTTCTTGTTGATTACACGATACATAATATATTATACGTAAAATAATTATTTTAAAATATTTTTTTTCTTTTTAGTTTTCATCTGAAGCCGAACATGTTCGCAGAAACAGCCATGGTGTATAATGGACAACCGGTTAGTTCATCGAGTTAATTTTTTTACAGTCGCACTGAGCTTTCGTTCCACTTATGCCCAACAAGTCAGCGAATGGATTCGGTGATAATATTTTGATGACAGATGCTCATATTATGAAACATTAAAGTTTTTAACCTAATCACTTACTAAGGTGTAAAAGAAGTATTTTAATTCTTAGGAAGATTCTGCTTAAAAGTTTTTATTCAACGCATATACCTTTACAAAGTTTACCTTTCCAACTCTAAAACAGGTTTAGGCTATACCGGGTCTGAAATTTACATCGGGTTGGTCTACTTTTTGCTTTGTTCACAAACGACTTCCCTTCACACGTGAACCCCTATGGCCGTTGCCACATGTATGCTGATGACACTGTTCTTATCTCGGCCAATAATTCAATTGAACATCTTGAAATCGAGTCATACATAGCTATGAATATTGCTCTGGACTACTGCTCAAGAAACGACTTAGTTTTTAATGAGGGAAAGACGAAGCAGCTGATGTTCGGTGCTCATAAGCATGATATAGTGGGCTTGCCAGGGCTAGAGACGTTAAACTCCACTAAACACCTTGGAGTCATCATTGATGACAGTTTGTCTTGGTCTCTTCATGTGGACGATCTATGCTTAAAGCTGAGTTCTGCTATCTTTGCCATCAGAAGAACAGTGGCCATCGGGACCGTGGAAACAACAAGAGTTGCATACCATGCTCTGTTCGAAAGCCGGATGAAGTATGCTTTGATTTTGTGGGGAAGCTCATCAAATGCCAACTTGGAAAGGGTATTGATCCTCCAAAAGAGGGCTATAAGGACTATGGCAGGTCTGAGAAGGCGTGACAGTTGTAGAAGAGTGTTTGTGGACTGGGGCATAATGACGGTAGTGGCTACGTACATTTACCAAGTCATAACTGCAGAGGGTGTGAGAGGACTTAGAAGACATGAACACCTTCACGGACACAATACCCGCTTCGCCTCCAACTTCAACCTTCCCGCTCACAAGAGCACGCTGTTTGAGAGGAAACCCTCGTACGCTGGAGCCAAACTCTACAACCATCTTCCAACAGAACTTAAGGTGCTTGATGCTGCCAGGATGAAACCTCGTCTGAAGGATTGGCTCTTATCTCGACCCTTCTACTCGATCGGCGAATTCCTCTCCTGGAGAAACTTCGAATTTTGACATGGACTCTCTATTTTTTGTTTTTTGTTATTTGTATATTGACACAAACAATTTTAGTTTTGCAAACTCTTTTGTAATGACGCCTGTCAAATTCTTAATGTTTTTGAATAAAAGTGCTCTCTCTCTCTCTCTCTCTCTCTCTCTCTCTCTCTCTCTCTCTCTACAGCAAACTAAGTTGTCAGAACATTAATTAAAGTCTTTTTGATCTCCAAAATGACGAAGTTACCTTCCCTCATCATTCAATCGAGTTACAGAAAGCAAGGGTGGATGTCATTTGGAGGGGTATGGACAGGGCCGCCGAGAGAATTTTTGTGGCCCGGGGCAGAGTTCCGGTGTGAGGCCCCCCCCCCCCCCTAAGGTCGGTCCATCCCTGCCCGTCGCCGTCTATGTTCGAACCAGATACAATACAGCGTACACATTTTTATTTCTTTGGATCTTTATTTTGTATCTATGCACACAATCTGCTTTCTGTTACGTTTTGAAGATTTTGATAGGTCTTCAAAAATTCATGGTAAGAGAATTCATGCAGAGGTAAGATTTTGCTACCATGGATTAAAAAAAAAAAAAAAAACGCTTGGAGATGAGGCCCCCTGTCTCTTGAGGCCCGGGGCAATCTGCCCCCCTGCCCCCCCCCCTTTCGGCGGCCCTGGGTATGGAAACGCCTACCAGAGGAACATGAGTGGACAGTCAGACGATTGAGTGCATGGAGCGTACTGCCTGTTTGGGGCTAAATTTCAATTGTCAGAGGAGCACTGGTCTTGGACGTCTGAGTGAAATTTTAGCAGTTTCGCACCCTTCCCTTTTCTTCAATACACTTTCCTTCCGGGGGCTTGTGCAAAATTTATATTGAAATCAAACGAACTAAACAAACTTTCTCAGTGTTTCGGCTAGGGGATCTCCTTGTAAACTAGTAGTTAACAACCACATGATCTGACCGGGTGTTTTCATTACATCCCTATAAACTCGAAATAAATAGTCTGGATGGAGGTTAGTTACATGCGTTGTCAGAGTCTTGCGCTTACAAGTATACTGTGTGATATTAAATCATTAGGGTCGTGTAATAATTACTATTACGATCAATTATAACACTTGAAATTATATTGAGAAGTTGCATTTCAAGGTACATGTACTGCATTCTGCCTTAGCTGGCGGCAACTACGTTCCTTACCGACTTGCGCTGTATATAGCAGCGATTATAAGAACTTTAGCTTTCCCTCGATTTCACAGCAGTGACTTATTTTAAAAATTTTCTGATACTTACATAATACGTAAAGAATTTAAAAGCATAATAATAATCAGTTAATTTATTTCTTACAAGTTCAACAAAGTTTTTTTTCTTAAACCACGGAAAATATTAATTGTTATATAGATTTAACGTGCTTTGAAATAGTTCGAGTTAACCTAAACTTCAAATCGATAACATACTAACAAAGAAATGATGATTTTACATAGCCTATCTATTTATACTGCTTTAAGTGATTTTTTGTAATTAGACCTCCTCCTACAATGTTCAACCGATATTCATGTTTTTGTGTCGTGCTCGATTTCGTATGACATGTAATTTATTAGCCTACACTAGTATATATATGAAAAACGCTTTTTCTTTTGATGTAGGTAGGATTCAATTTAAGAATGTACCCATAAAAGGGATGGACACAAGTAAAACAAAGAATATTCTTAATACATTGGTTCCAAATACGGAAATTATGAGATCGCAGTTAATTATATAAAACTTTTTTTAGACTTAAAGTATACCTACCTTATTAATTCTTTTAATACAAATTTACAAACTGATACAAAAGTATTTTGGGGTTGAGCTTGTAAATTTGTAACACCTACGTTATAAACATTCGTTTATAACCCATATATTTAAATTTTAATGCATGCTTTAGAATCAATTTTTTTTTCTTGGTTAAGAATCTGCAGTACCTACGCCATTTCGGCATTTTGTCCCGTAAGAACAATGTTAAATTTAAAACATTACTATGAGTTTGTGTTTCGTCTAAAAATTACAAACTTGATGTCATTTTAAATGTTACCTTAATGTTATTCATTTGACGTGATAGAAAATTAATTAAAAACATTATCTACTCAAATAACGAATAAAAAACAATTTATATTAACACAATTTTTAAACTTTTTTTAGGAGGTTTTATTAAAAAATTTATCCACGTCATATGGACCGCCATACCATTATGGTGAACATATTCTAGTTTCATGCGAATCCGATGCAAGATTATCAAGATAAAGTGTTTCAAATACACCTATAATTAACATTGTTCTTATGGGACTAAAAATCAAGATGGCGGAGGTACTGCAGACACTTAAAGTTAATTAACTTTGAGGTTAAATAATTGTAATGAATGAAAATAGTAAATGAATAATCATTAAAACATGCTCGACGAGAAGGTTCTACCGACCTCCGTGTACCTCAGCTCTCCTACTGTTCGTGGAATAGTGATCAACGCAATGTTTCTCCATTTAAAATGCCCGTTTTCTGTCTGTGTGAAATCAGTCAAAACGCATTTAATTAAAGACATTAATTAGGACTAGTAATCACTGGGGACGTGCGTTTCAACAGTGCATGTATGGGATGAGGCATAACTACTATTGTACTGTGAATGAGGTCTCAAATCGTATCCAGGTGAGGATATCGACTTTCGACCTGCTAAATAACGTAAATTGACCACAAATCATTCCATGTTTGCAGTCTACTGTTTCAGATGTCGTCAGCGTGATAAGAGTAGTTAGAACGTGACGTTCTTTTATATTCTTTTACGTTCTTTTATATATAACAATTGTGTAGTCAACTGAAATTGGGTTTTCATTAGTAAAATGTTAAGAGGGCGTTGGAGTGCCGCCATGTTGGATTTATTTCCCATAAGAGAAACGCTAAACTTGTCCCCTGCATTTGTCATATAATTTCTTTATTTTTTGTCCGATTGGTTCAGAATAAATAGCTTTTTGAGTCACAATTAAATTCCCCGTTCCTTTTGCGAGATCGATTCTTTGTAAATAATTTATAAAATTCTTTTGAAAATGTTTTAAAAGTAGTAAAAAACTTGCTTTGTTATTTCAAGTTAGTAAAAAAACACTAATTTTTATAAAAAATGCCTCTCGCAAACCAAATCCGCCTTGATGAACTCTTTATTTAGAGCTATAAACCATTATTTTCTGATTATAAATAAAAGAGTTATTTGACATCCCGTTTAACATTGCTCTTATGGGGGAAAGGCGCAATTTGGATTGACTCCAACGCCCTCTTAACGTCAGCATTCGAATTAATTGGGTAAACTATTTTGATATAAAATCATAAAGGATGGTTTGTAATTATTATTCTGATTAATTATAACACTTAAAATTAATTTTATTGAGGAGGTGTATAATTTCAAGGTACATGTGCTGCGATCTGTTGGAGCTAATGGCAACTACGGTCACTGCCGACCTGCGCTCTATCTAGCGGCACTGATGCGAACTTCGGTCATCCCGTCGATTCCACAGCAGAGACATATTTTTAAAATTTCTTGATAATTACACGATACATAATATATTATACATAAAATAATTATTTTAAAATACATTTATTTCTTTTAAGGTCTCGTCTGAAGTCGCGTCTACGCTGGCCGAACATGTTCGCAGCAACACCCATGGTGTATAATAGACTACCGTTATTTCTTCCAGTTGATTATTTTAAATTCACACTGAGCTTTTGTTCCACTTTTGCCCAGCAAGTCAGTGAATTAATTTAGCGATAATGTTCTGAAGACATATACTCATATGAAACACTCAAGTTTTTAACCTAAACACTTACTAAGGGGGTGAGAGGATTCTACATAAAACTTTTTAATCAACGCATATACCTTTACAAATTTTACCTTTCCAACTTTAAAACAGATTTAGGCTATACCATGTCCGAAATTTACATCGGGTTGGTCTAGAGTAGGGTGACCAAACGACCCGGAAAACCGGGATTGTCCCAGTTTTAGCGAATTTCCCTATAGAATATTTGGCGCTATTACTGTAGTAGCCATGGTAAGACCTAAGCCCGGGACCACTTTACTTTACCTTAATTATTATTATTTAATAATACGGTAAGTTAATTTAACAAGACTAACAATAATTATATTTGTATTACATAAACAATGTCACATAATAAAACTATTTATTAATCTGTCCTCGGTATTGTTCGTTCCATCACTGTTTAAGCGCGATTTACAGCATTGCTAGTAAGATTGGCATTTGCATGGTTGGCAATACTGTCGACATTCCACCCATTCCTTAACCAACTGTTTACCACACAAGGAGGTATTTTATCGAGAAGCCCTTGTATGGTGTATTAATTATTATTTACCTGAATGAGGTCTCAAGTCGTGTTCAAGTGAGAGGGCATCGACTTTCGACCTGCCAAATAACGTAATTATTTAATGTTGACAATTTCTCTAAATAAATAGAGAGGTTATGTTTGTCGTTCCTTAGAGATAACGTCTGTCACTATCACGGTGCTCCGGGGCTCCTTGCCCCCAGACGTTGCTGCAGCATCTAAAAAATATTCATTGTCTGCCGGGGGATTAGTCTTGACTTCACGGTTTGTGCTCTCTTTTGTTTGGATCGTGTAGTCAAATATAAAGAGTTTTTTTATAAATAATTTCAAGGTGCATGTGCTGCCCTCTGTCGGAGCTAATGGCAACTACGGTCACTGCCGACCTGCGCTCTACCTAGCGGCGATTATACGAACTTTGGTCATTCCGTCGATTTCACAGCAGAGACATATTTTTAAAATTTCTTGATAATTACACGATACATAATATATTATACATAAAATAATTATTTTAAAATAAATTTATTTATTTTAAGTTCTCATTTAAAGTTGCGTCTAAGCTGGCCGAACATGTTCGCAGCAACAGCCATGGTGTATAATAGACTTACTACCGGTTATTTCTTCGAGTTAATTAATTATTTTACAGTCACACTGAGCTTTCGTTCCACTTTTGCCCAGCCAGTCAGTGAATTGATTTAGCGATAATGTTCTGAAGACAGATACTCATATGAAACACTCAAGTTTTTAACCTAAACACTTACTAAAGGATAAGAGAAGTATTTTAATTCTAAGGAGGATTCTGCATAAAACTCTTTATTCAACGCATATACCTTTACAAAGTTTACCTTTTCAACTCTAAAACAGGTTTAGGCTATACCGGGTCTGAAATTTACATCGGGTTGGTCTACAGCAAACTAAGTTGTCAGAACATTTATTTAAGTCTTTTTGATCTCCAAAATGACGAAGTTACCTTCCCTCATCATTCAATCGAGTTACAGACAGCAAGGGTGGATGTCATTTGGAGGGGTATGGAAACCCCTACCAGAGGAACATGAGTGGACAGTCAGACGATTGAGTGCATGAGGCGCTGCCTGTTTGGGGCTGAATTTCAATTGTCAGAGGAGCACTGGTCTTGGACGTCTGAGTGAAATTTTAGCAGTTTCGCACCCTTCCCTTTTCTTCAATACACTTTCCTTCCGGGGGCTTGTGCAAAATTTATATTGAAATCAAACGAACTAAACAAACTTTCTCAGTGTTTCGGCTGGGGGATCTCCTTGTAAACTAGTAGTTAACAACCACATGATCTGACCGGGTGTTTTCATTACATCCCTATAAACTCGAAATAAATAGTCTGGATGGAGGTTAGTTGCATGCGCTGTCAGAGTCTTGCGCTTACAAGTATACTGTGTAATATTAAATCATTAGGGTCGTATAATAATTACTATTACGATCAATTATAACACTTGAAATTATATTGAGAAGTTGTATTTCAAGGTACATGTGCTGCATTCTGCCTTAGCTGGCGGCAACTACGTTCCTTACCGACTTGCGCTCTATATAGCAGCGATTATAAGAACTTTAGCTTTCCCTCGATTTCACAGCAGAGACTTATTTTAAAAATTTTCTGATATTTACATAATACGTAAAGAATTTAAAAGCATAATAATAATCAGTTAATTTATTTCTTACAAGTTCAACAAAGTTTTTTTTCTTAAACCACGGAAAATATTAATTCTTATATAAATTTAACGTGTTTTGAAATAGAGTTAACCTAAACTTCAAATCGATAACATACTAACAAAGAAATAATGATTTTACATAGCCTGTCTATTTATACTTCTTTAAGTGATTTTTTGTAATTAGACCTCCTCCTACAATGTTCATGTTTCATGTACAATGTTCATGTACGATATTCATTTTTTTGTGTCGTGCTCGATTTCGTATGACATGTAATTTATTAGCCTACACTTGTGTATATATGAAAAACGCGTTTTCTTTTGATGTAGGTAGGATTCAATTTAAAAATGTACCCATAAAAGGGATTGACACAAGTAAAACAAAGAATAACTTTTGCTTAATACATTGGTTTTAAATACGGAAATTATGAGATCGCAGTTAATTATATAATATTTTTTTAGACTTAAAGTTGGCCTACCTTATTAATTCTATGAATACAAATTTACAAACTTATACCAAAGTATTTTGGGGTTGAGCTTGTAAATTTGTAACACCTACGTTATAAACATTCGTTTATGACATATATGTAAATTTTAATGCATGCTTTAAAATCAAGTTTTTTTTTTCTTTGTTAAGAGTCTGCAGTACCTACACCATTTCGGCATTTTGTCCTATAAAAACAGTGTTGAATTTGAACCATTACTGTGATTTTGTTTTTTGTCTGAAAATTGCAAACTCGTTGTAATTTTAAATGTTACCTTAATGTCCTTCATTTGACGCGATAGAAAATCAATTTCAAAAATTATCCACTCGAACAACAAATGAAAAAACAATTTTTATTAACACAATTTTTTAACAATTTTTAGCAGGTTTGTTAAAAAATTTATCCACGTCATAATGACCGCCATACCATTATGGTGAACATATTTTAGTTTCATGCGAATCCGATGCAAGATTATCGAGATAAAATGTTTCAAATACACCTATAATTAACATTGTTCTTACGGAACTAAAAATCAAGATGGCGGAGGTTCTGCAGACTCTTAAAGTTAATTATCTTTGAAGTTAAATAATTGTAATGAATGAAAATAGTAAATGAATAATCATTAAAACATGCTCGACGAGAAGGTTTTACCGTCCTCCGTGTACCTCAGCTCTCCTAGTGTCCGTGAAATAGTGATCAACGCAATGTTTCTCCATTTAAAATGCCCGTTTTCTGTCTGTGTGAAATCAGTCAAAACGCATTTAATTAAAGACATTAATTAGGACTAGTAATCACTGGGGACGTGCGTTTCAACAGAGCATGTATGGGATGAGGCATAACTACTATTGTACTGTGAATGAGGTCTCAAATCGTATCCAGGTGAGGATATCGACTTTCGACCTGCCAAATAACGTAAATTGACCACAAATCATTCCATGTTTGCAGTCTACTGTTTCAGATGTCGTCAGCGTGATAAGAGTAGTTAGAACGTGACGTTCTTTTATATTCTTTTACGTTCTTTTATATATAACAATTGTGTAGTCAACTGAAATTGGGTTTTCATTAGTAAAATGTTAAGAGGGCGTTGGAGTGCCGCCATGTTGGATTTATTTCCCATAAGAGAAACGCTAAACTTGTCCCCTGCATTTGTCATATAATTTCTTTATTTTTTGTCCGATTGGTTCAGAATAAATAGCTTTTTGAGTCACAATTAAATTCCCCGTTCCTTTTGCGAGATCGATTCTTTGTAAATAATTTATAAAATTCTTTTGAAAATGTTTTAAAAGTAGTAAAAAACTTGCTTTGTTATTTCAAGTTAGTAAAAAAACACTAATTTTTATAAAAAATGCCTCTCGCAAACCAAATCCGCCTTGATGAACTCTTTATTTAGAGCTATAAACCATTATTTTCTGATTATAAATAAAAGAGTTATTTGACATCCCGTTTAACATTGCTCTTATGGGGGAAAGGCGCAATTTGGATTGACTCCAACGCCCTCTTAACGTCAGCATTCGAATTAATTGGGTAAACTATTTTGATATAAAATCATAAAGGATGGTTTGTAATTATTATTCTGATTAATTATAACACTTAAAATTAATTTTATTGAGGAGGTGTATAATTTCAAGGTACATGTGCTGCGATCTGTTGGAGCTAATGGCAACTACGGTCACTGCCGACCTGCGCTCTATCTAGCGGCACTGATGCGAACTTCGGTCATCCCGTCGATTCCACAGCAGAGACATATTTTTAAAATTTCTTGATAATTACACGATACATAATATATTATACATAAAATAATTATTTTAAAATACATTTATTTCTTTTAAGGTCTCGTCTGAAGTCGCGTCTACGCTGGCCGAACATGTTCGCAGCAACACCCATGGTGTATAATAGACTACCGTTATTTCTTCCAGTTGATTATTTTAAATTCACACTGAGCTTTTGTTCCACTTTTGCCCAGCAAGTCAGTGAATTAATTTAGCGATAATGTTCTGAAGACATATACTCATATGAAACACTCAAGTTTTTAACCTAAACACTTACTAAGGGGGTGAGAGGATTCTACATAAAACTTTTTAATCAACGCATATACCTTTACAAATTTTACCTTTCCAACTTTAAAACAGATTTAGGCTATACCATGTCCGAAATTTACATCGGGTTGGTCTAGAGTAGGGTGACCAAACGACCCGGAAAACCGGGATTGTCCCAGTTTTAGCGAATTTCCCTATAGAATATTTGGCGCTATTACTGTAGTAGCCATGGTAAGACCTAAGCCCGGGACCACTTTACTTTACCTTAATTATTATTATTTAATAATACGGTAAGTTAATTTAACAAGACTAACAATAATTATATTTGTATTACATAAACAATGTCACATAATAAAACTATTTATTAATCTGTCCTCGGTATTGTTCGTTCCATCACTGTTTAAGCGCGATTTACAGCATTGCTAGTAAGATTGGCATTTGCATGGTTGGCAATACTGTCGACATTCCACCCATTCCTTAACCAACTGTTTACCACACAAGGAGGTATTTTATCGAGAAGCCCTTGTATGGTGTATTAATTATTATTTACCTGAATGAGGTCTCAAGTCGTGTTCAAGTGAGAGGGCATCGACTTTCGACCTGCCAAATAACGTAATTATTTAATGTTGACAATTTCTCTAAATAAATAGAGAGGTTATGTTTGTCGTTCCTTAGAGATAACGTCTGTCACTATCACGGTGCTCCGGGGCTCCTTGCCCCCAGACGTTGCTGCAGCATCTAAAAAATATTCATTGTCTGCCGGGGGATTAGTCTTGACTTCACGGTTTGTGCTCTCTTTTGTTTGGATCGTGTAGTCAAATATAAAGAGTTTTTTTATAAATAATTTCAAGGTGCATGTGCTGCCCTCTGTCGGAGCTAATGGCAACTACGGTCACTGCCGACCTGCGCTCTACCTAGCGGCGATTATACGAACTTTGGTCATTCCGTCGATTTCACAGCAGAGACATATTTTTAAAATTTCTTGATAATTACACGATACATAATATATTATACATAAAATAATTATTTTAAAATAAATTTATTTATTTTAAGTTCTCATTTAAAGTTGCGTCTAAGCTGGCCGAACATGTTCGCAGCAACAGCCATGGTGTATAATAGACTTACTACCGGTTATTTCTTCGAGTTAATTAATTATTTTACAGTCACACTGAGCTTTCGTTCCACTTTTGCCCAGCCAGTCAGTGAATTGATTTAGCGATAATGTTCTGAAGACAGATACTCATATGAAACACTCAAGTTTTTAACCTAAACACTTACTAAAGGATAAGAGAAGTATTTTAATTCTAAGGAGGATTCTGCATAAAACTCTTTATTCAACGCATATACCTTTACAAAGTTTACCTTTTCAACTCTAAAACAGGTTTAGGCTATACCGGGTCTGAAATTTACATCGGGTTGGTCTACAGCAAACTAAGTTGTCAGAACATTTATTTAAGTCTTTTTGATCTCCAAAATGACGAAGTTACCTTCCCTCATCATTCAATCGAGTTACAGACAGCAAGGGTGGATGTCATTTGGAGGGGTATGGAAACGCCTACCAGAGGAACATGAGTGGACAGTCAGACGATTGAGTGCATGAGGCGCTGCCTGTTTGGGGCTGAATTTCAATTGTCAGAGGAGCACTGGTCTTGGACGTCTGAGTGAAATTTTAGCAGTTTCGCACCCTTCCCTTTTCTTCAATACACTTTCCTTCCGGGGGCTTGTGCAAAATTTATATTGAAATCAAACGAACTAAACAAACTTTCTCAGTGTTTCGGCTGGGGGATCTCCTTGTAAACTAGTAGTTAACAACCACATGATCTGACCGGGTGTTTTCATTACATCCCTATAAACTCGAAATAAATAGTCTGGATGGAGGTTAGTTGCATGCGCTGTCAGAGTCTTGCGCTTACAAGTATACTGTGTAATATTAAATCATTAGGGTCGTATAATAATTACTATTACGATCAATTATAACACTTGAAATTATATTGAGAAGTTGTATTTCAAGGTACATGTGCTGCATTCTGCCTTAGCTGGCGGCAACTACGTTCCTTACCGACTTGCGCTCTATATAGCAGCGATTATAAGAACTTTAGCTTTCCCTCGATTTCACAGCAGAGACTTATTTTAAAAATTTTCTGATATTTACATAATACGTAAAGAATTTAAAAGCATAATAATAATCAGTTAATTTATTTCTTACAAGTTCAACAAAGTTTTTTTTCTTAAACCACGGAAAATATTAATTCTTATATAAATTTAACGTGTTTTGAAATAGAGTTAACCTAAACTTCAAATCGATAACATACTAACAAAGAAATAATGATTTTACATAGCCTGTCTATTTATACTTCTTTAAGTGATTTTTTGTAATTAGACCTCCTCCTACAATGTTCATGTTTCATGTACAATGTTCATGTACGATATTCATTTTTTTGTGTCGTGCTCGATTTCGTATGACATGTAATTTATTAGCCTACACTTGTGTATATATGAAAAACGCGTTTTCTTTTGATGTAGGTAGGATTCAATTTAAAAATGTACCCATAAAAGGGATTGACACAAGTAAAACAAAGAATAACTTTTGCTTAATACATTGGTTTTAAATACGGAAATTATGAGATCGCAGTTAATTATATAATATTTTTTTAGACTTAAAGTTGGCCTACCTTATTAATTCTATGAATACAAATTTACAAACTTATACCAAAGTATTTTGGGGTTGAGCTTGTAAATTTGTAACACCTACGTTATAAACATTCGTTTATGACATATATGTAAATTTTAATGCATGCTTTAAAATCAAGTTTTTTTTTTCTTTGTTAAGAGTCTGCAGTACCTACACCATTTCGGCATTTTGTCCCATAAAAACAGTGTTGAATTTGAACCATTACTGTGATTTTGTTTTTTGTCTGAAAATTGCAAACTCGTTGTAATTTTAAATGTTACCTTAATGTCCTTCATTTGACGCGATAGAAAATCAATTTCAAAAATTATCCACTCGAACAACAAATGAAAAAACAATTTTTATTAACACAATTTTTTAACAATTTTTAGCAGGTTTGTTAAAAAATTTATCCACGTCATAATGACCGCCATACCATTATGGTGAACATATTTTAGTTTCATGCGAATCCGATGCAAGATTATCGAGATAAAATGTTTCAAATACACCTATAATTAACATTGTTCTTACGGAACTAAAAATCAAGATGGCGGAGGTTCTGCAGACTCTTAAAGTTAATTATCTTTGAAGTTAAATAATTGTAATGAATGAAAATAGTAAATGAATAATCATTAAAACATGCTCGACGAGAAGGTTTTACCGTCCTCCGTGTACCTCAGCTCTCCTAGTGTCCGTGAAATAGTGATCAACGCAATGTTTCTCCATTTAAAATGCCCGTTTTCTGTCTGTGTGAAATCAGTCAAAACGCATTTAATTAAAGACATTAATTAGGACTAGTAATCACTGGGGACGTGCGTTTCAACAGAGCATGTATGGGATGAGGCATAACTACTATTGTACTGTGAATGAGGTCTCAAATCGTATCCAGGTGAGGATATCGACTTTCGACCTGCCAAATAACGTAAATTGACCACAAATCATTCCATGTTTGCAGTCTACTGTTTCAGATGTCTTCAATGCCATAAGCGTCTTTGAAACGTGACGTTACTTTATATTCACAATTTTGCTATTCTACAAACGAGAAAACAATTGTGTAGTCCACTGGAATTTGGTTTTCATTAGTAAAATGTCAACGTCAGCATTCGAATTAATTGGGTAAACAATTTTGATATAGAATCATAAAGGATGGTTGGTAATTATTATTCCGATTAATTATAACACTTAAAATTAATTTTATTGAAGAGGTGTATAATTTCAAGATGCATGTGCTGCGACCTGCCGGAGCTGACGGCAACTACGTTCACTGCCGACCTGCGCTCTATCTAGCGGCACTGATGCGAACTTTAGTCATTCCGTCAAATTCACAGCAGAGATATATAATAATGTTCTGAAGACAGATGCTCATATTTTGAAACACTCAAGTTTTTAGCCTAATCACCTACTAAGGTGTAAAAGAAGTATTAATTCTTAGGAAGATTCTGCTTAAAAGTTTTTATTCAACGCATATACCTTTACAAAGTTTACCTTTCCAACTCTAAAACAGGTTTAGGCTATACCGGGTCTGAAATTTACATCGGGTTGGTCTACAGCAAACTAAGTTGTCAGAACATTAATTAAAGTCTTTTTGATCTCCAAAATGAGGAAGTTACCTTCCCTCATCATTCTTACGAGTTATGAAGACAGCAAGGGTGGATGTCATTTGGAGGGCATGGAAACCCCTACCAGTGGAACATGAGTGGACAGTCATTGGCCATAGTTGGAGCACGCTGCCAGTTTGGGGCTGAAAATCAATCGTAGAGGAGAACTGGTCTTGGACGTCTGAGTGAAATTTTATCAGTTTCGCACCCTTCCCTTTCCTTCTTTACACTGTTTTTCCGGCAGATCGTTCAAAATTTCTATTAAAATCAAACAAACTAAACAAACATACTCGGCGATGGAGTTGAGTTACATGCGTTGTCAGCGCCTTGCGCTTGCAGTATACTGTGTAGTAAGTATTAAATCATTAGGATCGGTTAATAATTACTACTAGAGATAGCCTCCTGGTCGAAATTCGACCAAAATTTCAGTTGATCTGAACCCAAGAATGTTACAAATATTTTAGAAGTAAAACATCTGTTCTTCCTTTTTTTGTAGCAGTTGTTTCTACAACAGCTGTCAAATGATTCAACCAATTATCCTTCCCCCATAAGATTAACATTGGAACTTTGAAAGCCTGTGGGGCGTAGTCTTAGAGTCCGATGCGAATTAGAATGGGATTCTGCTCATCTACAGGACTACACCTTTCTAACGGTATGCGTGGATTTCTCATACGTTGCATACGAGCTGAGAAAAAAGGAGGAAACGAAACATGCTTGCCTATTAATATATAGATTACGATCAATTATAACACTTGGAATTATATTGAGAAGTTGTATTTCAAGGTACATGTGCTGCATTCTGCCTTAGCTGGCGGCAACTACGTTCCTTACCGACTTGCGCTCTATATAGCAGCGATTATAAGAACTTTAGCTTTCCCTCGATTTCACAGCAGAGACTTATTTGTAAAATTTTCTGATATTTACATAATACGTAAGAATTTAAAAGCATAATAATAATCATTTAATTTATTTCTTACAAGTTCAACAAAGTTTTTTTTCTTAAACCACGGAAAATATTAATTGTTATATAGATTTAACGTGTTTTGAAATAGTTAGAGTTAACCTAAACTTCAAATCGATAACATACTAACAAAGAAATAATGATTTTACATAGCCTATCTATTTATACTTCTTTAAGTGATTTTTTGTAATTAGACCTTCTCCTACAATGTTCAACCGATATTCATGTTTTTGTGTCGTGCTCGATTTCGTATGACATGTAATTTATTAGCCAACACTAGTATATATATATGAAAAACGCGTTTTCTTTTGATGTAGGTAGGATTCAATTTAAGAATGTACCCATAAAAGGGATTGACACAAGTAAAACAAAGAATATTTAACTTTTACCTAATACATTAGTTCCAAATACGGAAATTATGAGATCGCAGTTAATTATATAAAACTTTTTTTTAGACTTAAAGTAGGCCTACCTTATTAATTCTATGAATACAAATTTACAAACTGATACCAAAGTATTTTGGGGTTGAGCGTGTAAATTTGTAACACCTACGTTATAAACATTCGTTTATAAGATATATTAAGATTTTAATGCATGCTTTAGGATCAAGTTTTTTTTCTTTGTTAAGAATCTGCAGTACCTACGCCATTTCGGCATTTTGTCCCGTAAGAACAATGTTAAATTTGAAACATTACTGTGAGTTTGTGTTTCGTCTGAAAATTACAAACTTGATGTAATTTTAAATGCCATGTCCTTCATTCGACGTGATAGAATATTAATTTTAAACATTATCCACTCGAATAAAGAATAAAAACAATTTATACTAAAATCACTTTTTAACCTTGTTCAGGTTTATTAAAAAATCTATATACATGTCATATGAACCGCAATACCATGAAAGATTATCGAGATAAAGTGTTTCAAAGACACCTATAATTAACATTGTTCTTGTGGGACTAAAAATCAAGATGGCGGAGGTACTGCAGACTCTTAAAGTTAATTATCTTTGAGGTTAAATAATTGTAATGAATGAAAATAGTAGATGAATAATCATTAAAACATGCTCGACGAGAAGGTTCTACCAATTTCCGTGTTGTGTAGCTCAGCTCTCCTAGTGTCCACTTAATAGTGATCAACGCAGCGTTTCTCCATTAAAGTGCCCGTAGGCCATTCTCTCTTTGTAAAATTAGCCGAAACGCATTTAATTAGACACATAAATCACAAAGACCGATTGTGGACTAGTAACTACTGAGGACGTGCGTTTCAACAGTGCATTAATGTATGGGATGAGGAATGACTTAGGCCTACTATTGACTAAGGATTCTTCACCGGAGCAATTTTTGTGGGGTTAACCCCTGAGGGAAAGGAGTGGGGGTAAGTGACGACAGTGTTACCACTACAGCCAATACACGAAGTTATTGTTTGTATTCAAAGTGTCACTTCTTCCAACTCCTCTGCCTGTCGGCTGTGGTGTGAGATGGATTATTATAGTTTGATAAAAATAATTCTTTGGTATATCGTATTGATGTAGATGTTGATGTGTTTATGTTTAGAACTAATCTTATTCTTGGAAGTTCTATCTAATGTTGATTGCCCGCTTTGCAGGTACAAATATGTAGCCTAGCTGAAGCACAATATCCTAAGTTAAACTTAATGTTACCTAGTGTATCATTAGTGTATCCTATTTCCTAGTGTAAATTGGAACAAGTATTTAATTGAGCGGAGCGAGCGAAGCGAGCGAAGCTCCTATACTACACTCTGGATTTTTATTTACAAGTACTCCTCCTGAACGGCTGGAGTGATCCTCACGAAATTTTGCTCGGTCATAGTAACCATCTATGGTAAGGTATAAATCTGAAATGGTCCAAATCGGACATAAGGGTTCTGCCCTACGGCCCTTTAAAGTTACCATGTTATTTCAATAGGAAAAATATTTTATTTGGTTTGTTTACTGTGTGTTGATTATACAGCTGTCATTAGCATCAGATTTAACAGCAGACTGTTACTATCAGCTGTTTGTGAATACAGTAGTTTTATGTGAAATTGTTGTTTTGTTTATTTTAGTGGTTTGTTTACCTTTGTAAGTGAATGAAATGCCACGTTTACGGAGAGGAAGTGCAAAATCTTGGACGACGCACCATTTAATATCTTGTAAATATATAATACCCCGTTGCAGCAAACCTGCGTAATCAAAAATTATTAGAGTATTGCAGACTTGTGGCGAGTAAGCGCAGCGAACAACCTAAATCTGGCGACGAGTGTGTGCAGCGAATGAGCCGACCCAAAAGGTGAGTGAGCGCAGCGAACGAACTAAATTGACGGCGAGTGAGCGTAGCGAACGAGCTGATCCAAATGGCGAGTGAGCGCAGCGAACGAGCTCACTTGAATTACCAATAAAACATTTGCTATTATTGATTTAAAAACTAGTCGCTCCGCTCAATATTGCAAGCAGACAACTGCATTGTATACCTAGTAAATCTATTTTCTACACATTGGTAATAACTTAGGATTTTTGTAAGTTTGTAAACACGGTCCCAACCTAGACCTTGATATTCATTAAGTCTACACAATCCGTAATTTATCCAATTGATGTTAGAGCTAAAGAATTATTATTTAGACTTAGGACTAAATCAATCTAAAACAATTACCTTGCATCATAAACTAGCGTTTTCAGAAATTCAACCTAATAAACAATTAAACTATCTTTAAAGAAAGTTAATTAAAGGAAAATAAAATTCACTAATAACCTAGGTCAAGGAGTGTTTTATTTACATCATTAACTATACTAAAAGTTATGGCAATATTCTCAGTTCAAGAAATTATCTAGTTAGGCATTACACAGGTGTTATGATTCTTTTCTCGAATACAACGTTACAAAAAAATTTTACAGTAAAAAAAAACAAAACACAGTAGTGTGTTTTGGTTACCGCTGGCTCAGGTCAGCAACCCCGGAAGCCATGCGCCGGGGCACACAGCTTCCGGTCGGTTAGAGAATGTATTAGAGGAGGGGGAGGTACGCATAAATTAAAAGTTAGTTCAAAATTGAAATTCAATTTGATAAGTGGGTTACGGAAAGTATGTCAAGGTCATCCCGAGTAAGTTTTAAAAAAGCCTATCCCGCTACCACAGGAAATAGTTCTGAGAGTCGAACTACCCGGTGATAGCGGGATAGGCGGATTCAATTTTCTTTGAACTTTATTCGTAAAAAAAGAACAGATACAATCAATGTGCAAAAACAAATACAATCAATGTGCAATACAGGTTGAATTCTTGTGATGAAACACGGAGTTGTAAAAGCAAACGCCGACGACGAGGATGAGGTAGAGGCAGAGTCCCCAGATGACGTACTTGACGAGCTTGAAGAAACGGAATACCTCGAGTTGGTTTTGCCGTTCCAATTCCAATCGTTTAATTTCCAATTTCAATTTTTCTTCTTTCATCTTTTCCTCTTCCATCCTTGTGACGAAGGAAACTTCATCCATCATATCCATCATTAGTGTTGTTATTTGGTGTTTGAAATTTGGAAGCAAGTGATGTCGATAGTTCAAATGTTGGAGACGAAATGAGAAGTTAAAGCGAGGAACGTTAGTTAAACGAAGAAGCGGTGGGGGGAATTTAATTACACCGAAGCGGTGGGGGAGTTGATTTACAACGAAGTGGTGGGGGAAGGAGGTTGCTCACCATTTGTTTCCGTACTTGCTGTCGTCGTGTCTGATTGTGGAGGTGTTAGCGGAGTAAGATTTAGCAAACTATCTTCATCAGAACTGTCAACCTTATCACAAATAGGACAGGCGTAAGTTATTTCCAGACTCATTTTAACAGTGTTGAATTTACTAACAATTTCGTGTAAAGTATTAAATATCTCTTGCAAATCTTCTTTAGAATTTACTTCGAAACTAGAATTCATTCGTGCCAACGGAGAGTTGTTCATCGTGCGAGAGTCGGTGAGTGAATGAAGATCGGTGCTTAGGAAGGAGGCCTATTTTTCGGTGAGCATGAGCTTGTTATTAAGTAAATAGCTAAGTTCCTCTTCTTCGTCTTTCAATTCAAATATCTTAGCTGAAGTAGTAGCCCTTGTTTCGTCTTCACTCGATGACGAAGAAAATCGAAACACCCTAGCTGAAGTAGTCGTTGTTTCGTCCTCACTCGATGATGAAGAATATTCACGAGGACGTAAATAATGAACATCAAGTCTGATCCATCTCATAGGATATCTATCCATGACAGAGAGCAAATTTTGAAATATTTCCTCCAACTCTTCCCTGTCAGTTATTATATGTTGAAACTTGACGAAAGGCGATCCCATGTTGTTAGTCGGAGTGTTGAAAGTGAAATAATTTCAAAGGTGGATTCAATAAGATACAAAATTTAAACAAATGGTGGGGGGAAATCTAAAAGACTTATGGTAGGGGGAAATCTAAAAAACTAATGGTGGGGGAAAGCTCAAGGTCATCCAATTGAAGTTTTAAAAAATAGTGTAAAACCGAACTTACACATTTGATGGTTCTACAGGATCGGAATACCAATCTGATCTGTATTTACATCTCATTATCATATGTGTACAAAAATCATTTTGATGAGACATGGTGCGTTGACAATGAGCTAGATCGAGAGGATGAAATTTGAAACATCTTTGAGGACAGCATGTATGAAAATATCTTGATTTGTAAAATTTGAAGGTTCGCAATTCTGGTGGCGGTAGTTGTTTTGTTTTGCACTTGCAGTAACAAGATCCAAAGAATTCACATTTAGTGCAAGCTAACCCGTCCACCATCATTGGTCCTAAATCTGTACATTGTTGTTCACAACAGTAACGGGGTTCGTATTTGTATTTTTGTTCTTCCATGTTGACGCTGCTGTGTCCAGTGAAAGAATAAGAGCTTATAGTGTTGAATAGCGAGTTTTATGTACTACAAAAAGTGGTGGGGGGTAATTTCAAGGTCATCCAAACGAAGTTTTAAAAAATTATACCTTACTAATGTAAGGAATGTTGATACTTAAGAAGTTTATTTCTTTTTATCTTCTTCAGACTTTGTCTGTTTGTTTTCTTCAGACCTTTTCTCTCTCTCCGCTTTAGCCATAGCGATAAGTTCTTCAGTTGATAGTGGATGTACTTCAGGAAATTTCAAAATTAACTTAGCTTGATATCCTTCTTTAGTTAATATTTCTAAATCTTCAGTCATTTGTTCAACTGTATTGTAATCTTTTCCATAGATTTTTCCATCAAGTTCAATCATCATTCTGTATAACATCTTTAAAAATTAGGTGTTGACGCAGCGACAGTCGGGAAGCGAATGATTAGTTTTTACAAAATATCACCCCACTTGACGTTGATCACGTGATTCCTTAGTTCTATTTGTTAAAAGTTATTTAACATTGGTAATACTTGTGGAACTTGATGTTATGTTGACCAGTCGGCGATGAAGATGTTGTAGGTTGTGTAGAAAGAAATACTTCATCATCGCAATATTTTGTTTTAGTAAACATCCTTATATTAGTAGCACTAACATCAACAGTTAAATGATAACCACCGGTAAGTAAAACTCGCATTTCGTTTGTTAAATCTTCAAGTTGTTCAAAACTTGTAATGGTGTTGGTATCGTAAGATGCACACTTAACCTTTAGGGACATGTTGAAGTTTTGTATTTAGTGATAGAGAGCGAGATGCGTACGGTACGAAAGGTAGTCGTAGACTGATGAATTTCACAAGTTAATTTTCACTTTTATTATCACACAAAATTGGGTCAAGGTCATCCCGTGGAATTTTTAAAAAAGCAACATATTGCTATGTATAAAGACATAACAATATGTTGCTTCTTTTATTTTTTCTTTTCTGTTTTATATTATCTTTATTGAGAAACCATTACAAACACATATATTTACAATACTATGTACAAACTAATTAGTAGAAGGTGTTACATGAATAGTTAGTTCAGTTGAGTTGTTTCCACTCGGTCCGTGTGAAACCAAATAGAGTGCGCCGGGTTGAATAACACGAAGATCTTCATTCTGTAGAAGTTGTACGAATCGTTTCGGTAGGAATATCTGAAACTTCGGTTCGTCACCAACTGTATACGGCGCCTCGCTCAATGTGCAATTAATAGCATCGCCCACTGAAGTGTCCATCTTCTTGATTGTATGTATGATATAATGTTTTTCTTCTTTTAGTTCCGAACATCTCTTCGTTGGTAAGATTGTTGACTTCGAATGAGCGTTGAATTGATCAACCAAATTCTGAAGGAAGTTCTGCGATGCCATCTTAATGTTATTGTTAATCTTGTTGTTAATAATAATGTCCGTCGGAGATGTTGTCTCTTCGGAGGTTCGAGTAATACTCATGCTGCGTCATGGTAGCGCTCTCGCTTTTATTGTCGATGTTACCCCCACCATTCTGTTGAAGGAAATTATTCAGGCGGTAAGCATTCTTCAAAGCGCACTGTGACCTTCGATGTTTAAAACTCTTTGATGAAATACAAAGTTCATTAAAGTAGCATTGGAAATCTCTATCCATCTTTGCATTAATCACTTCGTTAGTTGTAAATGATTGTATCCAATTAGCTTTTTCCAATCCCCTTGTGTAGATAGTTTTGAATTCTTTGCAATAATGATTCATAATGTGCGGCATCATGTTATAATTAATAAAACCTTCATCCCATCTTAAGTTGTGAAAATGTTTGTTCAACCATTTGTTTGTAACTTTCGCTTTAGTTGTTAGTCTACTGAATGGTAATGGAGGTTTAAATAAGTAATGATAAACTACAGATGTGTTCATATCCAAAATTACTAATTCTTTGATAATAAAGTTTCCATCATTACCTCGAAAAGCTTGAAATTCAATTATACCTCTTTTAACATCCATTAAATGTGGCGTATTAGAAAACGAAACCCGTTTGTTCATGATGAAGTCTCATCAGCAACTGACTACATACACGATTGTTCTTCTTTAACTTCTTGCGCTTCTTCGTCGATATTAAAGTTGGTGTGATAGTTGTTCAATTGTCTCCACATATCCACTTCTTGAGGTATTCGATTAAAAATAGAAGTATCCACAGGACCGTATAAAAGTGGAACGAAAGGTTGTCTGTCCAATGTATCGATTAGATAGTCTTTGATTATTGCACTTGAAAATATTAGTTGTTTTAAATATCTGGTGACGGGACCGGTAGTACAACTTAAAGTGTAAAATTCTTCTTTTGTCAAATGTAATTTTACATCATGTCTAGTTAAATCTCTGAAGCGAACGATATGTCCTCCACGATGTTTGACTATATCAACTTCAATATTTGATTCTAATAAACTTAATCTTGTTCTTCTTCCAAATGTGTTGTTACTTAAATAACATTCCAAAAGATGTAGATGTTTCATAAATGATTCCCAAGAAGTTTCAGTAAATGAAACCATTTTATTTCCATGATTTAAAATAACAATCGGTGAGTAATCCAATGTTTTTAAAATTCCAACTGATATATTTTTCGTCATGCATGCAGAAATGGGGTAGAAAATTCGAAGAAATACTTCTGTTAAAATATTTGTTGTAATGTTAACTTCAATCTTCTTTCTTTTTACTTCTTTTTCAACCTCTTCTTTTTCTTCTTCTTTCTTCTTATGTTTGTTAAACTTGAGGAATTCATCCATTTCTCGTTCAACTTGTTTTTCTATATCAGAACTATTATCATCATCAACCAGAGGTGTATTTTCTTCTCCGTTAGTAGAACTCATCTTGCGAACGATGCTTCCCATACGACGGTCGAAGATATAATGAAATTTCTACTCATTATTTTCTCTCTTTTATGTTTTTTGTTAAATCTTAAACTTTATACAATTACGTTGTACTAATTCTTCTTAAAGTACATTCTTCACAATTCCGGTTAGCGGTGTGTAAGTAACTATTTTATCGTGTAAAATTAAGCAGTATGCCGAAGTTCCATCCGCTACTGGTTCTTCAAATTCCATTTCAATTTTTATATCCACACTTGATGATTTTACCGATTCATTCTGTTCGAACAATCGATTACAATTATCGGAGCCTTGGAATAATACTGGTCAGGTGATAATAGCGGTGTATTAGTTTTTCCATAATATGACGATTGAAATCTTGCATACATATCGTATAAAATGGAAAAACGTTTTTTGCTGAACATGACATTTAAATTGTCATATGGAAAGAATTGAGAATTTAGGAAAACCTTACAATTCTTTATTTTACAGTGATCAAATTGACCAGCATTTGCAGTGATAACATCTTTTCGCTTAGTTTGAAAACCAAGTATTATATACCTTGCTCGTTCCAAGTAAGTTGATGTCTTGACGGTCCATGTTTGTCGTTCTGTCTGAGGTAGTGTAGGATATTCATGGAATTCCCAACTTCGGAATGGCATTACAATATCACGGTCAGATTTTAACTTCCTCAATAATACGATTCTATGTTCATCGGCCAATCTTACATGAGGTACTCTCCACACAACTTTATCCAACTGTAGTTGCCATTCTAGTTTATCTTCTGTAGTTGCAGGTTCTGCAAGTATCAAGTCCTTGTTAGTTGAAGATCTCAGTAATACCAACTCTTGTTTGACATTTATTATTACTCGTTTGTAATCTTCAGCAAATCCCAAAAGCAATCGTAAAGGTACATGAAAATCAAAGTGACCGTTGGAAGCTGGTGTTTTAGTGTCTTTATCAGGGGCAACCCATCCGGCGGTGACTATTGAATTTTTCTCATGCGGTGTTAATGATGTTAATCCTTTCAATGTCGTTGTTATACCAACCTTTTTTGTTGAATCAACCGTAACCCCTGATATTTCATATCTTATTTCATCAAAAAGGTATGCCATCGGGTTATTTATAAAAGGAACCGTTGAAGCAGTTTTTCCATCCAATTTAAGTACTCGTCCTTCAATGTACAAATAACTTTCGCACGGTAACGTGTAAATATCTTGTTGTTGAATGGGAATCCTTATTTCATCGTTATTGTTTAATTTTGATGAAGTGTAAGGGTTGTGCGTGTGATATTCCTTCTCCCATAGTGTTTCGTCGAATGTCGGTCCTTGAGATATATCCAGGATATCCATCGTTGTTAAGTTTCAATCCAATCTTCTGTAGAAAACGAATGTTGTCCGATGTTAACTCTTCCAATGTCGAGGAGCTACTGAGCTCCCGACCCTTCCGTTGCGGTTTAAATGTTAATCCCATGTCGACTTTTATGTTGCCGCTCTGATGTGTAACCGTATAGTAATTGTTTCTCCTCTAAAGTCAACACTAACACCGTCTTGATCCAATATGTTCAGTACGATGTCTGAAATGAAACTGGTGTTTAACGGTAGGTATATTAAGTTTTGTGGCTTTTCAACAATTTTAAAACCGGGAGCTACTGTTGGATAAAACTGTATGTAAAATATGCTGATTCACTCCCTCTCTATACGATCCGTGTATAATATTACACGTTACATCGATACTATTTACTTTTAATATTGTTACAGTTGTATTACCTGAATGAGTTGTTCCAGAGTTAAGATTTTTTTTGTTGTATCTGTAAATCCAAGTAAACTGCCAATCGAATGTTTCAAGCTGACATCAATATAGTATTTCGAAGTTATTTCTGCTTTTAAAGTATTATTGTTTCCTTTAACGGTGATATTTTCTTCTCCGAGTGTTTTCTGTAGTAATTGGTTTATATCATCAATTTCATAAGCTCCAGTTGGAAATGTAATTATTTTCAATTCTGAATATTTTCCTGAAGCATCCTTAGTTTCATAATAATGTAGTAAATTGTTCTTTCCTTCCGTAACATTAGGAATTGAGTTGTAGGTAGTCAAATCAAGTAATGCCGCTTCCCATAATCTTTCTTTGGATAGACGCAATGCTGGGAACAGCGTACTTTTCAATGTGGATGAATTTCCACTCAGGGACACTGTATACGATGACATCTCAAAGCTGACTGACACTCTTCGCTAGAAACTCCAAACATAAATGTCCACATATTTCAGTATTGTCAGGTTGTTCCCTTTTATAGTTGTAAAAAATATTTTTAGAGTTTCGAAAATAATGTTGAAGTTCTTTTGGCGGTGGTAGATTGCCAAAACTGTCAAAGTAATAAACGGTTTGTCCGAGTTTTTTATAGCATACCCAATGAGTACCTGGACCATAGGTGGAATCCAAATTTACTATTCCAGTTTCATTTTTCCATATTGTAATTGGTAATTCATCTTTCATAAAAACTCCTCGAAAGAATGGTATTTTTAAACATTTTACATAATCATTTAATTGATGATTTGTTAAAGCTTTATTTGGAATTATCAATTGATTTTTCTTATTTAGTACACACGGTACGGTCTTAGGTATAAACCTGCTCCGTTTTTTACCATTGACCAAATAGAAGCTTTCTTTACTTTTGCTTTACGAGTTCTACGACGTCTCTTCCTAATGTTTCCTCCTCTTTTGGGAGCTCTTCTCTTTGCAGGTCTTCCTCTGCGACGTCGTCGTCTTCCAGCGCCAAATTTAGCTTTCGTCTTCATGGCTGTAGTTACTGCCCAAGCCGATGCTTTTTCTGCAATACTTGCGTCACTTGACTTTACTCTTTGCCAAGCCTTTTCCGCTAGAATTTTATCCGCTATTGATCTATTCGTTGAATCTTTATACTTTGAATATGCTATGTCGTGTTCTTTGCAAGCTTGATCTAATTTATTAATTCCAGGATCTCCTCTTGCTAAACGTTTTGCCAACTTAGTTCCAGGTCCACAATATTGATAACCTCCGGGCAGATGTAATTCGTATGGTAAAGCGTCTATCGCTCGATTTACAACAGCACCAACAGGAATCCGTTTGAGCAGGGATAATGCAGCTGATGTTATACCACGTCCTCTCTTGCCAACGTCTTGACGACGACTGAGCGATACGGTCTTCATTATGCTGTTTTATGTAACCAACGTCTTCACTCTATGAAATACTTTATGATAATGAATCCTTTTTTTTGTGTATTCTATACTTAAATATTCATAAGTTTTACTGGTATCTATCAATGATTTCATCTTTAATCCATTGGTTTCTCTGAGAATCTTCGATTTTATTGTGTTTCATCGATGCATTAATCAAATGATTATGCATATCAATAACTACATTACCTACAAGATTCATTACATACTCTACATTAGTAGCATCTTTGTTACGTGTAGGATTATCAAGATATGTGATACGTTTACCATTACATGTATACGCAGATGGATCGTTTGTAGAGGTTGCTATAACTTGATTAATAGTAGCAACATCATTCGGAGCTATTCCTGCTGATATGTTAGATATTCTTCTATTTTTTCCATCATATACGTTATTTATTTTATCTAAAACTATAGTTTGTTTTACAACAACACAATCCTGATCATCTTTACCAGATTTAACTTGGGTTAATCGTCTAGCTTTACATATAAAATTAACACCAGTAGCTGATAGTTGTGGTACTTGTGTTAAAATAACAGCATCATGTTCTTCCGTGCCTAAACTTATATTTGACAATCTTTTATTTTTTCCATCCCACTTGTCATTTTTTAGTTGTAGTAAGGTAAACTTTTCACTTCCTTGCATAAACTCATCACCTTTCTTTGACACCACCTGATTTTGTTTAACAAAAGCGGATGTTCCTTTTTTCAAGCTTTCATTCATTTGTCTCACGGTAGCAGCATCCGATGGAGTTGAACCATCTTCCAGATTGGACAACACTTTTCCATGACAATTAATAACAGCACTATTATATAAAATACAATTATCTTTAATGTATTTTATATTAACACCATCACTTTCTTCTTTAGGATATCCAATATCGTTTATAGTATATTTATAGAAGGAAAATCCATCTTTTTTCTTTTCTGGTATTACAGAGTGCAAATAACGCTTATTAATTGTATCTGTATCCTCGGTTGGATCTGCCACATTAGTTATTTTATAATTTAAAGCATTGTACCTTTTTCCACTTTTAGTCTTTTCCAACAGTAAAGCGTATTCCATCGCAGTTAGAAAATAGCCTTTATTAACAACATCTCCATTGTTGACTGGTTTTGCAACGTTAATAACCCTGTGAGATTTTGCATCATACAGTTGGTTATTGTCAAGTTTTAAACTTGTAGATGTTTCCTCCTTTACTGTTTTTAAATTTGTTGCATCTCCATCTTCTTCTGGATCTTTAACAAACTTTAAACGTTTATTATTTATGTTATAGTCACCTTCGGGTGTTTGCGGTAATCCACTTCTTTTTCTGTTTTCTCCAACTTGAACTCCTAACGCGGAGTATCGTCCGAACTTGTCGACGCTCATGTTAGAACTGACACATTATACTCCTGTAACTCTTATATATCCGCGGATAATTATACGATTATGCCGCGATTCCTGAGTTCGTCAATCAGAGCTACCCATTCATTATTTAAACCTGTATGACCGGCTTCCATGGCTTCATGCAATAGTCTCATTCTATCAACCAATTTATTGATGTCGTTGTAGTAAATCACATTCGTATTGTATAGATTTTTCATCAATCCTTTGCCAGATGTTGAAGTATCTCCTTTACTCTTTTTACCATGTTGTTCAAGAAGTGATAAATCCATAAGTGATAAAGATTTTCTTTTCAGTGGTTGTCTCACCGCTGGTGCAGTACGTAATGTTGGCAATTTTCGTGGAGGAAACAACTTTTTTATAACGATGTTATATTTTGTTGCACGTGAACGATTAATCATTGCATCCTTTAAGTAGTTTCTTTTATGAGCGTTAGTATTTTGTAGAATCTCCTTAAAAACACTTAAATCTTTGGATGAATATCTTAGTGGTATGTTTTTAAAAATTAATTCATATAGTCCTTTTGTTCCTTTATATTTATGCTCACCAATAATGATGTAATCGTCTTGTGTTATTTCAAGCTTTGAATCGCCGATCTTTAATTCATTCCCATCAATTCTTGCTCCGTATACATGTGATCTACTCAAATTCGGGTTTGATTTCATGTCATGTAGCATTTTCATTATATATTTTCTTCCAAGAGGTCCATGTTGTAATATATCGCTACTCAATTGAGTTAAATTTGGAATAGATTGTTCAGCTTCAGGTATTGGCTGTTCTTCTTCCTTTTCAACAATTGGTTCTTCTTCTTTTGTTTCTTCTTGTTCACTAGCACTTGTATATGAATCATCATCTTCTTCTTTTTTTATTGCTTGTACTTCTTGTTTAGAAACTGGTAGTAAAACATCTCCTTCATAACGAGGTTTACCAATAGTTTCTGATATTTGTTTTAAAGGTTCCGTAATAGGTTTAAATGTAGTCTCTAGAAATTCTTCTCTTTCACTTAAACCCATCCTCAATGCACGATTTTTCATCCTAATAGAATCACTGAGTGATTTTATTTCTTTTAATAGTTTTTCTTGATTCGCCATGTTTACACTGTGAAGTTCAACGTGTAACTAGATGTAGCACTGGTAGTTCAACGCATAAATACAAATTTATCCAACCCTATACGATATCTACCATTTTTAATATCTTCTTCCTTCATAATAACGAGAAACCCATATTTCTCATTCCATGCTTTGCCGCACATCTCTTTAAATTTCTCAAATGTCATATCCGCATTTACATGATCATTATATATATGTTTTAAATTTGTTTCATCTTGCTTGAAGATGATCAACATATTTGCATTGTCTCTTATGAGTTGTTTTGGAATCTTACTGTATGTTTGACCAATATAAATGCTATCGATATTATGATGTCTTCCCATAGCGAAGTAATTCCTTATAGTGTCGTGATTTTCACAAGACACATCATCAAAAATAAAAATAGAAAATGGTTTTGCTTCATTTGGTTGCATAATTGTTTCGCTGGCATTAAACTTGTAGAAATTCACTTCAGGTACACTTGCAAGTACTTTATCCAATAATTGATATTTTGGTTGTTGCAATGATTTTGAAAAAATGTATATATTGTTAAAACGCAATCCTTTAGGATTTGTTATAAGGTTAAAAACAACATTAGTTTTTCCACAATTTGAAGGACCAGTTATTAGACATCTTATCGTATTTGGTAGTAATTCACCATGTTTACCATGATTTAACTTATCATTGTCAACTGTCAATTCATCAATATTATTGATATTAAATCGATCTTTTTGTTGTACAATCTCCATCTTGTGTCAAGGTTAAACACACAATGAGCTATTAAATTACTATACCAAGTCTTTTGAAGGAATCCATGAGTCTTCACTTTTATCGAATCCTAACCACCGGACTTTAACCATATCCTTTTTCCTTTGTAAAACCTTCTCAACAAGATATACATCACCGACATTTGATTTCAACAATTCATGTCCGTAGAATCCACCTTGAAGTAATTCACCCTTGTTATCCTTCAATAAGTAAGTTTCAGGTATAGTTGGTTGCACTTTATAAACTGTAAATACTTCATTAGTCCAATTTGGTAGATATCTTTTACTAAATACACCTTTGTATTTGCTTATACGAACTTTAACGTTGACCTTAAACTTTTTTGGTTGCAACCTTTCCAATTTAGGTGTTGTATTATTTCTGATGCGTTGTAATACAACTTTAGCATTAGCACTGTTTACTTGGATAGGTTTCATTCCGATGGTACGATGATATTTGTTGTTATATTCTTTTATAAGTTGTGGTAATATGTCATACCACACGTATGATCCTCGTTTTGAAAATTGTTTGTACATCGCTCCTTTCAATGTTCTATTGAATCTTTCAATTATTGAAGCTTTAACTTCAGAATTTGTAGAATAATGATTTATTTGATATTTCTTCATCAAAGCTCCAAAGTCTTTATTAAAATATTCTTTTCCATCATCGGTCTGTAGATGTTTGATTTTGAATTTATTTCTTTGTATCGTTGTTTCCATAGCTTTAGTAACACTCTTACCAGTCTTATCCTTCAATGGTAAGGCGTCAGCTATTTTAGTAAAACAGTCTATAATTGTTAAAATATATTTAAAACCTTTGTTTAATTTACTGTGCGGTATCATTTCAATTAGATCAGCTTGATAAAGATCATTCATTCCCTTAATAACTGTACTTCTTCTGGGAAATCTTCTTCTTGCTGGTTTATGTAGTTCATTTACAATCTTGTCCTTCACACTTTCCATTTTTAGGTGTTGCTTTTACACCGCTTGTAAAAATACTGATCCGTACAATAGTTCATTCTCTTTTATATAGTTTGAATATAGGTCAAGGCCATTTTCATATTAGTGTAAAAAAGAGGAAACATGGCATTGAGCTTGCCATGTCCCCTCTTCTTTACGGAAAGGAAAAAGGAACAAGGTAGAGGACGAAGAACAGGTTTACTGGTCGATAGGGTTCAGGGAGTAGTGGCCGAACGGTAAAGTATTAATTTTATCTTCTAAAATATGGCGCTTGTCATCTTTGTAGCTTAATGCCCACTTTGTTTGTTTGACACTAAAAAGTTGATGATTATAACTTCTAATAGTGTTGAACGTTGCAGTTGTTTCGACATCTTCAAACAAACATCTTTTATAATGTTCAAACTGTACGTTCTTCTTCAGGAAAGAGGTTTTTATTCCTTTGGCCTTTTTTGTGACTTGATGTTGATTCCTTTCGCTTATGTACAGTTGAAATGAATATAGTTTGGACATTAATGCTACAATTTCCATCATCGGTACACCATTTGTTTCATCCTTAAATTTTCCCAATACTTTCTTGTTTCTGTCGTTGTCGTAATTTGGATGGTCCTTGGGATAATCTGAAAAGTCGAAATCATCTTTATATATAAAGGTGCGTAAATCTTCGTACATGTCATTTGTTTTAATCCAGTAAATTAGTGCATCCGTATCCATATATGCAATACCAATGTTCTCTCTTCCATAATAGTTAACCATCTTCTTATAATGAAACTCGTACATGTGTGTTTTGGAAATATCCAAGATTGACATTCCAAGATACAAAGGACGATCCATTACAACTGACTTCTTGTTCATGGAAATAACAACTAGATTTTCATTAATAATTACAGATGAACCAAAGTTTGGTTGTTGCACTAATTTCTGTAATTTTACTGGATCAGTTACCAATTTGATATCCTTATGTTTCCTTTTGTTTTCCAAAGTCTTGCCAAATATTGCGTTGTTCATTAGTTTGAAGAAATCTTTTTGAAAACTTGATGTAGCGGCAGCTCTTCTTCTTGTGTTATTGTCAATGTACGGTTTTAACCAACAAGATTGAGAAAATTGTAGTACTCGATTAATTTTTGTAATTTTCAATCCCAAGTCTAAGGCCTGTTGTATCATCCAGTAGTGTCCAACATACCTAGACTTGTTGGTTAAAGTCATCAATAATTTCGGCCATCTTCCAGTTGGAGAAACTTCAGTCTTCGGGAGAAGTGGTAAATCGTAATGTTCGTCGTGAAGATGTTCGGGATATTCAAAATCGACGTCAAATATGTAACCCGTTTCTCCATATTTCGGTATATCCATTATGTTTCCAATTGATTCTGGGTCTATCCATTTGAAATTATCATATGGAAGAGGATTCGACATTGCCCATCCGTATAAGTTATTTGCATCAAAATAACCCAGGAATGTTGTTGGTTTTGATGCATCATAATCGGGCAAATATTTGTTGTTTGCCTTAACATAACGTGTTACACTTTGCGTCAATCCTCCTCGAACTCCTGATTCTAACATCAACACCATAACTATATCTGTAAGAAGTTGTATTTTACAATTTGTTTCTTTTAACATGGCTTGCCACGCTAGTCCAGGCGAAGTGTACGAATGTAGAGGGTCTAATCCATATGACGCAAAACACGTATTTCTAAATTCTTCCATCACATCACATAATAAAGTCACATCTAATTTAACATAGAAGTCTGAATATTCCCCCAATGTTTTAAATCCTAATTCGTTCCATACTTTGCATGCATGATCATAATCATCTTGAGATATATCCATGTCGTACAGTTTACTTTTAAATTCTTCTTTTGGAGGTAGTGATGTTTCATTAAATCTTTCTAAACTGTCTATGTAATCATATGGGAAAACTCCTTTTCGAAGTACCAGATCCAGTTTATCGCTGTTTACAATCTTCTTCGTTTCGATTAAATCTTGTTTCCTTAGGTTTTCAGAAAGTTTGGACAAACTCGACGGCAAAAATCGGTAGGAGTCCAAGAATCTTAATTTGACGTTTCCAACTTCTTTGGAAAAACTTATAAACTTCTCTGAAATTTCAGCTAACACATCGATTTTACCGTCGTCTCTTCCTAATTCAGGTATTATAAAATGAGCGTCGTACCCACTGAGATTATGCAGAACCACAGGAATAAATAGTGGTAAACGATAGCTCAAGTTGCATTTATTACAAGCAGCACCTCTGTAATAACCTGTGAGGTGGTCGTGATCTTTAACTTTATAATTCTCAATAGTAAAATCATTTTTGCACAAGAAACAGTGAGTCGCATTTTCATGTTGAATTTCTTCTTCTTCGTCCATCGGTTTCATTGGTACAATATCTGTATATAAGCTTTGTGTATTTCTAGCTATTGAATATAGGTGATCAAGAAATATTTTTTCCGCATTTTCACCACGATATACTAGAGGTTCTGAAGTTAATCCATATCTGTTTAAATGTTCTTCTGATAATGTTGATTTGACCATTAAACAAAAACTGTTTGGTTTGTGCATTTGATACTTTACACTTTTTCTTGCTTCACAATTTTCATCTTCAACTGGAACAAGTGTTGATTCAAAATCTGCATACACAACTAAAGGGATACGGTATTGATGGTGAACTTTTTCAAATGAAACGAATGCTCTGCTTTGCGGAGGTAAAATAATCTTTGCTTCATAATTATTGTTACATAATCTTTTGTGCTCTTGTAACCATTCTCTTCCTTGTCTTCCTTCTCGTTGAAAATTAAAACATCTCTTGCAAATCAACTTTTTATTTCTATTTTTTGAAAGTTGCTTATTAACAAGAGAGTCAAATTTCTTTATGTACACATAGTGAGACACATCTCCTCGCGTTAGTAGTAGTAAATCCGTATGATCTGGTAGCTCTTCTTTTGCAATACGTAAAGGATACACTTTGTTTGAACTATCTAATGCAAAAACATTAATAGACGTGCCGGGATTTTTCTTTTCAAACTTTGATATATCTTTTGTAGAAACGGGATACGTTATTCCTTGAAAGTTATACCTGTGTCTTGCATCTTCATATTCTTGGTTGGGTCTACATGGATTTCGTAATACAAACTTTGACGTCATAGCATAGCGAAAACATTCATTATTTTCATTTTGAACATTAATACAAGACTTAGAATTTTCAATTCTTTTTGGCAAAGGAATATAACTAGATCCCATTAGTCCGTATCCATGTTTGTGAACTCTTATATCTAATCCTTCAATGCTTGTAAGACTCCATCCGGATCCTCTTCCTTCGTGTTCCTGAAGTTTGGTTAATATTTCTTCTATACAATTTTCTACTATTGAATCAATGTCTGAACTTCCTATGATGGTTCGGTTTTTTGTTATGAATCCTCTTGGTGATAATTCTTCTTGTACATTTATAAACATAGCTTCTAGTAATAAACCAAATTTAAGAAAGTTCAATCTTTTCAATTCATCTTTTAAAGTTTTACTTATAATTGGTTTTGCTTCTTCAATAAATTCTTCTAGATTTAAGTCTTCATTTTGAATTTTATGATGCATTATGACTTTACCAGGTAATGCAAATACTTGTAGATTTGGTAAAGTAGTTGAAGGTCCTGCTAAAATTTCATCTTGTTCTTCTTGTTCTTCTGCGTTGTTGTGAAATAGTTCTTTATGTATTTCTAATAGAATATTATCGTTGAACGATTCCGAACATTTATCGCAACGATACATGTTTACTCTTCCAAACTTCGCCGAGAAATGAAATGGGCTCTTTTGTTCCTCCTTTTATAAAGGTTCCCCCACCACTGTTTCATCTTCATCTTCATCTTCTTCACTATCCGAGGAAAATAGTCTTCTACAAACCGATTGTTCATTCGTATTTTCTATTCCAGTTGGAGTTTCAGTTTGTACTTCTTCATATTCAAACGATGACGAAGATTCTGATATTACTACGCTTAAATCTTCATTCTCCACATCATTGGTGCTTTCAACTTCTGATGTTATTAGATCTATATCCATATCATCTACGCTTTCTACTTGTGATGTTTCACTGATGTTATCCTCTTCTTCCATATTTAAATCTTCTAGTTGAATTTTATACAATATTTCAACAAGAGGTTTCCTTGGATAATCGGTGTTGTCCACAGGAGCCATTTCAAGTAAATGAGGAATAACTTTTTGCGATTCGGCTTATATGATATTTTGATAAGTATGTCAAGGTCATTTTAGATTAAGCGAGAACTGGGAATAGATCACTAAGCGGCATGTTATTTCATTACCACAAAGTGATCTATTCCCCATTCTCTAAGAAGTGTTCAATCAATAGGCAAAGTCCAAATCCATTTCCTTTTTTATTTTAATCTTTTGTTACATAGTTTATTGGTTGACTGTTTGAATTTTCAATGTGTTGTCTTATTATTTGTTCCAATTCTTCTATTTTTGCCTGTTTTATCATTAGTTCTGTACGTAATTCATTAATGTAATCAGCCGCTTTGTCCACCGTTCTTGTTCGTATTTCACCTAACATAACACCAGGAATCAATCTCTGTAGTCTGTAAAACTTAAACTTTATTCTAGACTCTCTTGCTTTAGCCATTTCTCGAAGCCTTTGTTTCTTATTGTCTTTACTTGTAGTCAAGTCCATACTCGTTACAAGTTCGCTTTCGGAATAATTCGACTATAGTAGGCTCGTCCTTTATACATTTTCCCCCCACCACTTTCAATTTCCCCCCACCCTACTAATATAGGTCAAGGTCATCCGACATAACGCGAGAACGAGGAATAGAGCACTAAGTGGCATGTTAGTCCATTACCACAAAGTGATCTATTCCTCGCTCTCTATTCTACATCTAATTTTTTTGGGTTTTGCTAATTTTTATACTTTTTTTGTTGTTTTTCTTTGGGAGGAAACGTGTGTGCAGATGTTACTTATGAGAATGTCCATTCTTCTTCAACTCTTCGATAGTGTCCAATAATTTTATCAAATATGCGTTGGTTTTCTGTAAAGTCTGTATTCTGCTACATCCAATTTCAATGGTAGGCACCATTAATTGTAATTTTGTCAATTCTATCTTTTCTCTCTTATATCTTTCTTTCATTCTTAGGTTTTTTCTTAGTCTTGCTGAAGATGGTGTTATTGGTTCATACATACAACTTGGATATGGCTTTGACATTTTCAACACTGATGTAGAAGACACTTGCAGCTGTTGATCTTCATAGTAGTTTGGTGTTGGAGTAGAAAAACATTTTGATTCTGAATTTTGTTGCCAATCTGAAGTTGAAAATACAGGTGTTGCAGAAGGATCAGCCATCTTTCACTGTTGCCGTACAAAGTGAATTCTTCTCTAAACTTCTGCTTCTTTTATCACACTTCCCCCCACCACCGACTTATATGTTCTTCCCCCCACCATAATAATACATACTTGTTTCTCACACTTTGTACCATACTTCTAATGTGACGTCCACATCTTCCTCCTTTAAGTATTTTATAAATTCCGGGCTTCTTGATGACACGCCAGGCATATTTAGATAGCTCATCACTTTGTGATGGCTTTCTTCATTATGTATATAACAATATACTTGCATCAACTTATGTTCTTGTTCTTTTGACGATACGAAATTTGCAACTGAAGTCCATTCTTCATATTTGATCTTGTAATGACGCACTTCAAATTCCATTATGTTTCTTTTAATTCCGAAACAATAATAAAACTCTCCTCAGACAACCTGTATTTATACACGTTTCCCCCACCTAGCTATAACCCCCCACTACTTTCCCCCTCTCCTTTATACGTGGAAGGGGTATTATGGTTTGAATGCACGATACTTAATAAATTCAAACAAACACTGTGCACAAATGTTGCAAATTTTATTACATGTTTGGAATTTCATTATTTGAGCTTTTACAAAATGAACTAACCTACCTCCATCATCTTGGAATTGATCAAAATCTAAAACAGACGCTTTTCCACAATCATGTCACATTTTTGTACCGTCTTTAAAAGTATAAGCAAGATAAATAGCAAATCCATAATTTTCTTTCTTAAATTCAATGAGCATTTCACGAATTGCTTTAGGTATTTCACACTCATTTGCTCTTATGATGTAATGGTAAAGAAACCCATTATTGATAATTTCTTGTAAACACAGAACTAACAACCTATCCATCGTGTTAGACTTAAACTGATAGTCACATCTAAAACCTTTTTATTATATGATTTTCCCCCCACCACTTTTATATAGGTCAAGGTCATTGGATATCAAGCGAGAACTGGGAATAGATCACTAAGCGGCATGTTATTCCATTACCACAAAGTGATCTATTCCCCATTCTCTAAAAGGATTGTTTTGATAATTTAGATTCCTAATATTTCTTTTCCTTCCTCCTCACCTTTTTGAACTGTAGTATTACCAGACATGTGTGATATTAATTTCTTCATTTCCCGATTTTCCATTTCCAATTTCTTCAATTTTAAATCTTTTGCTTCGACTTGTAGTTTTAAATACTTGATGTAACTTCCAGCCCAGTGTAGAGTTTTCAATTTCGGTGCTCCCATTGCAATTCCGGGTATTTGAAATTGTAGTCGATTAAACTCCATGTTCATATCTTGTCGGTCTTGTTTTTCCTTTTCTAGTCTTTTTAATCTTTGATTCTCCCTGAACAAAGAGGTTGGATCACAAGGAATAGGACGAAACATTTTGGTCAACGATATCTTGAAGAATGAGCTTCTACGCAGAAAACCAACACATTTATGCACTTCCCCCTCCAACTTTAGGCTAGTAGTGGGGAGAATTACATTAACTTAATACTTATTTCCACTGTTACACTTGCTCCATTTTCAAAAAGGTATGTGTAAAATGGTTCTGGATACTGGTATTTTTCACGTCCTATATTTTCCTTAAGAAAGTTGAAAGCCAGTCTTTTCGAATATTCATTATGATATACTTCTCTTAAATTAACAAGAATTCCATCTTCCAGGAATTTCACTTGAATCATTGGTATTTTGCTGACATCATCTTTGTCTATCAGGGGTAGCCTGTAAGTGAACGTATTTGGTGGTAGACGTAAGGTTCTATTAAGTCGAGAACAGAATACTTTGAACATTTTCTGATCACTAATTGCAATTTCATGAATACCTATCATTTTATAGTATGAAGGTTCAAAAGGTACAGCACAAAACGTTTGTACTTGACAGTTTCTTGAAGAAGATGGTGCGTTAGGATTGAACATTTTTAGTCAACAGTTTCCTGACGAATAAGCTTCTACGCAAATAATTAACACATTTATGAACATTCCCCCACCAACTTTAAACTAGTGGTGGGGAGAATTTTCCCCCACCACTTCTTCAAGATTATTAATTTCAATTTGAATTACAACAAAAGTATTTGATGCAAAATCCCAAAAAACAGAATATGGAACAGTTTCTTCTACATCTTGAGATTCATTTTGCGCTTCAACTACTTCCATCATTGAAGGTTCTTGATCAATTTCTGTTACTTCTATCGCTTCTTCTACAGGATCTTGTATTATGTCGGTTGTTTCAACTTCATCTTCTTCTTCAACTAACGTAATATTTCGTTGTTTTACAATTTCAATTAATTGTATAAAAGAAGTATCTCTAGGAGACATTCTTAACCATACATGCAGCTCCAACAAATGTTGACTTACTAATAATAAAATTCGCAATTTATAGGACTTATTTAAAAACAATAAAGTGGGGGGACTACCTTAGTCCAATTCGGATTCGGATTCAGAAGACAGTAAAGGTGATAT